>JARYGA010023596.1:0-24674 GCA_030545235.1 Helianthus tuberosus | reverse complement strand
ATCTAGTCCGAGAAATACATGAAGGAATATGTGGTATTCACGCAGGACCGCGCATGGTGGTGGCCAAAATCATGAATGCTAGGTATTACTGGCTCGGCATGCATCTGGATGCTGTTAAAACCTTGCGCAAGTGCATCAACTGTCAACGGAACATACCCGAAACATTGCGCCCAAAGAATAACTTAATCCCAGTCACCACCGCGTGGCCTTTTCAAAAATGGGCCATAGACGTGGTGGAACCTTTTTCAGATGCACCAGGTGCGGTTAAATTCATCATAGTGATGGCGATTATTTCACCAAATGGGTGGACGCAAAGCCCCTAGCTTCCACCACCGCTATAATAACATGAAAGTTTTTCTGGGAACACATCATCTGCCGTTTCGCTTTACCAATGTGCATCGTAACCGACAACGACAGCAACTTTGTTGCTGATGATATCTAGAAATGGCTGAAAGAACTAAATATCGAACACGTCTTCTCTTCCATGGCGCATCCCCAAGGGAACGACCAGGTTGAAAGCGTTAACAAAAGTTTAGTCGAAGGAATAAAAGCAAGGTTGGGAACAGCTAGAAGAGGCTGGGTCGATGAACTTCCAAGTATCCTATGGGCACATAGGACGAATCCAAAGACAAGCAATGGCGAGACACCCTTCAGCCGAAATTGGTCTCCCTTCACCAAGACTGTTGGCTGTCAACAAAATTGATAACAGGGAGCGCAGGCTTGACTTAGACCTCTTGGAGGAAAGGCGTGAAAACGCAGCCATCAACGAGGCTAAGTACAAAACCAATTTAGAGAAATACTACAATGCGCGCGTGAGAATTTGCACGTTCAACCTAGGAGACTATGTCCTTCGTGATAATGAAGCCTTCAACGCAGAGCGCCGAGGCAAACTGGCCTCTAAATGGGAAGGCCCCTACCTCATTAATGAGGTCTTGGGCAAAGGCGCGTACAAACTACAGATGTTAGAAGGTGACCTTATCGTAAGGACTTGGAATGCACAGCAGCTCAGACGCTGCTATATGTAAGGCTGTAATTTACATTTTCCCATATACTTAATGGCCCACGCGCCATCTGTTCATTAATAAACAAACAGTTGCTAAAACAATGTTTATCTCTTAATTCTATTACAAATGCGTGTTACACTTTGTGGTATCTACAAAAACAGGTTGACAATATCTTTATTTGCAATACCCATACAAAGTGGTGGTCACACATGTGATACCTGGCTTTTCAGGCCGTACCGTACAATTATAGCACATGTTGTGAATAGGTAACAGGACTATATTTGACCGATTATGGTTTTTTTACATGAAATTTAGTGTATTGATAAAATTAAACTTTGATAAAAATTATGTTGGCAACGGTAAGAGAGACACTTATCGCGTAACGGTTAAAATGCGAAACGAACATCGATGACCACTCGGACAGTGTTAAAATCCTAAAAATAGTCTGTTACGATTAAAATAATAATTTTAATCCTATTCATGAGGAAAAATAAATTAAAACGCTAAGAAACCCTATTTTTCGAGTTTAAGCGCGTACCATGTGATGCAGCACGTATACCGACAAAATACTGTCAACGCAGCCCGTCAAGACAACTGAAAATCATTTTAGCAATAATTTGATAATTTTATTCTTATAGAATGTCAAAAATAAATAAAAACGCTTAAAGTCCTATTTTTGCGATTTTTAACGTATACCGCGCAACACAGCGCGCATACTGCCAAATACCGACAACGTCGCCAGTCCAGGCAAACAAAATATTGTACAGTAATATTTCGGTGAGTTTATTTTTATAGAGCACTAAAAATAATTTACAACGTACTAAAACGGGTTTAAAACGCTTGATAAAATACCCGGTATCCAGTAAAATACCTGCTTTTACACAATATATAACATATATGTGTACGTATATATATAATGTTGAGAGAGAGAGAGGATAGGTGGTGGTCCTATGGGGTGCCCACCTTTTTCTTTCATCTTCCAATGTGACATGTGTTAATCCTTGGAACAAGAGTTAATCATTTTCACCTCCTACATACTCCATACAAACCATACAAGATCAAACATCACTCTCTCTCTCTTCCTCTTGAAAATCCCAGCTAAACACCCCTTACACACACACATTCAAAAATTTCAAACTATTTTCATGAAGATTCAAGGTTCTTTCAAGGTGATTTCAAGATAAAAAGGGTGTTTGGAAGTGATTTCAAGCAAGAACAACCTCCATCTCATCATCTATTCTCAAAAACCCATAAAAAATCTTGGAGGTATAAAGTTCATTTCACAAATCTTATTTTGATTCTTGATGATCTTAAATAATGATGGAAGTTTCTCTTGTTCTTGAATCTAAACACTAACTTATAACAAATGACAAATGGGTTTTTAAAGAGATTTAAAAATGGATGTGTGGCTGTAATTTGTATGTATATGGGTATTTAGTTGTGTTTTGATTTTGTTAAATGATTCTTACTTGATTTGATTTTGAAAAGATGATTACATGCATGTGTTGTAAAAGAGTCATAAAGGAAAGTTCTTGAAAATGTTCCATGATTTGAAGTAGATGTGTTTAAAAGTGAGGTTTTGGAAGTTTATGCATGTGTATATATGTGTATGCCGTGTATATATATGTATATGCATGCACTCAAAATTTGTTGTTAGTTCATAAATGTGAAGGAATGTGTCTTGCATTTATGTAGAATGATTTGATGATGATGATCATATGAAGATGATATTAATTTTGAATATATGAGCATAAGTTAAAGGCATGTCTAGATGCATTTAGTCCATACACGATGATGATAATATGATATACGTGCATTAAGTGATTGTACATAGTCATGCATGTGGGTGTATGCACACAAAATGATGGATAAATGATTTTATGATAAAAATAGTTTTAGATCAGATTATAAACCTTAAAATAAAGTTATTTTGAAGTGTTTAATGATATGTAACTTTGTCATAATGTGTGCTTGCTTTGTAAGTTGTACTTGGTGCATTAAAAGTTGTAAAATATGTGAAATCGCATGAGTTATGTGACTTAAATAAAAACTGCACTAATCTGAATATAATCACTATTTTAATCAGTGAATAACATGTATTGTGTTAAAATATCAAGTCGTTTCAAGTTGGGATGGTTACAGTAACGTTTAACGCAAAACTATGCGTTAAAACGGTCAAAAATCGGCTTTTCGGATGATTTTCATAAAACTGACTTAGTTCAATAAATAAACTAATATTTTTAGTTTAAAAATAAGTATTTAACTAATTTCAAGCTTACTTGGTGTTTGGTTGGTCATATGTGACTTCCGACGACCGAAAACGTTACCGAATCGCTAAAATACGCACTTTTCAGTGAACATCAGTATGGGTGAATTTTGAGTGAATCTTATGAGATAAAATGTATTAAGTGATTTGAACATGTAAATGTGATTATTTGTTAAGCGCTAATTCGATAATGGGAAAATTTGACTATGCATGTACGTTTTGTGCGGTAGAAATGGTAAATTTGCGTTAAATGTGTGTAACTTGTTTGTCGAGCATGAAATTTATTATATATGAGATGTTTTATGTATATTTGCATTAAAAATGACAAAATAGTTAAGTTAGTAATGTTTCGCGTATTTCAGTGCTAGATTATATGAACATTTATGTATATATGTTACGACGCGCAAACCATAGATATATTACGTATAAACGGGAGAGTTAACGGATTTACACAATAATGGTCACCAATAAAATCGTTCAAAACGCAAAATCATAATAAATATATAAATATATATGGACTCATATATATATATATACACATCTTAACGTGCCAACATAATAAAAAATGACAGCTTTTCGAGAAAATCTCAAGGTTATGTGATGATTCTAAGAAACTGAGAAATTTAGGATTTTTGTGATTAAATATTATTTTGATTTAGAATTGTTCCCATATTAGGACGTATATAATCAAGTTCTGGGATTGCGGTATTAAAATACGCACCCAAAGGTGAGTGTCACTAAACCCCTCTTTTTACTGTTTTGTATATATATTTTGGGGGTGGAACACGTTGTTAAAAGGGTTTAATAATGTTTTCGAAATAAAACATACCTTTTACTATAAAATATATATTTTCGCTGAAAATATATGAAATTTGATGAGTTATACGTTTCACAGTAAAACGTTTTTGATGAATAAATATTGGATGTACGGTTTTTCTTAAGTGATACAGGATCGTACAGTTGGGGTACGGATGCCGGCCTGGGTCTCGAATGATGGAGATTCAGGGGATTTGTACACATCGTGTATTAAATTGTCATATTAGTAGGATATATATATTGTACGTGAGGCAGACATCATATTGTTCTTCGAGAAAGAACCCTGCGCCCATGATGTCGTTTAATCATTTAAGTATTGCACGCGATGAATTTTGGTAGATCTATCGGGTTGACAACCCCGTCGTGACCGGTCGCCCCGAGTCAAGTCAAACGACGAATTCAAATTATGTTTATTGTCTAGCTTTGATTATCCCTGCATGGTTAATATATAGTTCGTATCGTCTAGCTAACATACGAGTCTGATAGTAGACGCTATAATTTAATATACAAAACCTGGGCAGTATTACAATTGTCGGAGTAATGACCCAATGGAAGGCCCATGGATTTTAACAAAGGAGTAAAATGGACTTTCTAAAACTACACGGATGTTTTCAAATAAACACCTAATCAGAAAGTTTTCCTTGAAATAAAATTTGTTAGTAAACGAATAAGTGAACTTACCTTCCTTTGTGTTGACACTTGATTTTAACGTGTTCTATAGGTACTTGAAATTGGCTTCGGGAAAATCATGGCGTATCTTGTGGTGGATGATGCATGTTGTTTCTTTTAAATATGTTAGACATCTTTTAAACTTTCTGGGACTTTTGTAATAAGATCCGCGAGGATAAAAAAACATCTTAACTATGTAATTGCGTCATGACTTAAAACGTAATGTTTAAAATAAACCAATATGTCCAACAATAAAATGCATCGCTCGAGAAGATATAAATCGACACCAACTTCCGTCTCCACTACGTTTAAATATTCCGCTGCGACGTTTTTGGGGTGTGACAACACACAAATATTGTAATAGTTAACAAGAGCAAACGATTGCAAGGTATCCGGCTGGACGCATGCAACCAAACACTTAAGGTTTTTTCAAACCTAAACACATTTCCTAGACCCTAACGGGATAAAACGGGAAATGACTACTACTTACACAACAATGGTTTACATTATACTTATTATTTCATGCGTTGCCTAAGCAGTGGAACGGAAATAATGAAAGGTGTTTGACTCACTCTCGCTCTAATGCCAACTTAGTCACACATCAACGTACTTGCGTATCATCTAGACACGCAAAAGGCAAACTCTTGACTTACTATTATTTACACGCGCCTTAAACATTGGCCTTAAACAATCGTAACTCACTCATGCTCACATAAAGTTAAACAACAAACAACATTTACTTACAAACTTTGAGCCAAAAACAGTTATATATTTAAAATACTTATGCACCTAACAGGTGCATAAAAGGCAACCTTTACATTGTTTCAAAAAATTTACAAACGAAAGAAAGAAGGCAACAAGGCACGCAGGCCCAACCTATTCTACATTCCCACCGCTGGTGCCTTCACCCTCTTTCCTTGGTTCAAATAACCTGCGTAAACGGACAACATAGTCATCTACCTCCAAGCATGCTTCAATCCGATCAAGGGCAGGAAGGGTAAGACCGTTATACGCATCTACCACTGTAGAATAGGCAACTGCAGTATCAACACCGCGCAAGGCACACCGCTTATCGGTAAATGGCTTCGAAGACAAGGCGTTCACATCCTTAAGACACTGATTGTAGCCAGCCTTGAATCTAGCCTCACGCGCGCATTCGTTCACATTGGCAACAGCAACTGTGTTCTCAGGGGCCTCAAGGATTGCATTCATAATCTAATCATATCATATTACATGAAAAGGGTTACTAAGGCAAACACAAGGAATGATAAGACGAAAAGATACTTACATGGACATCAGCAAACTTCCGCATCTAGGCACCGTCATCAACAAGTTGGGCATTTGAGGTGGCCAACTCATCTCTTTCCTCCTCAACCTGCTTAACCCGTGCCTCGGCCTCTCCAAGGATGACTTCTCGGGTTTTTACATCCTTAGAAACCTCCTCCTATTTGCGAAGAAAATACATAAGTATGAAAAGGAATTCTCTAATAAATTATCCAGCAAGTAAACAACCCAGAAAATGATAGTTCTTACCTTGAGATCCTCTACGGTCTTGACCAGCTTGGAGCGCTCGGCGTTTGCATCCGCTAGCTCCTTGATCATAGCCGCACCACGTGCTTCTGCCTCTTTGACTATAGCAGCATCGCGTGCTTCGACCTCCTTCATGGCCGCGTCAGCGCGACTTTCTCCTTAACAAAAGTGGAGTTTACCGCCTTCAAGTTGTTCAACTCTTTATGAAAATGGTAAAATTTTTCATTCTCTCTAGCACAAGTTTCTTTCCAAAGCTTGCGCTCTTCAGCAAGAAGATTAGTAAGAGAACGAACATGTTTAAGGCCGGAGGATGCGGCCCACTTTTCAGTTTTCTTCAAGGTCTCAAACTCGGCTTTCTTCTTGTGTAAGCGCTCCTCAGCCGCTTGTGCAGTCTTCATCAAAGCAGCAGTTTCTTCCCTTAGCCAGATTGTTTCCTCTTCCCTGCGAGCCAGGAAGTCCAATCCTCCAAAATCGCATTCGCAACTAAGGAGCCCCCAACAAGCAAGGAGGCAAGCTGATTCTGTAAGCTTTGACGACCAAAGGCCCGTATCCATGCATTCTTAGTAGGGGTCCTGAACCCCCTCAGAGCTTCCCTACAAACGGAAGGATCGTTCATTATCTCATCACCTTGTAAAATACTCCAAGGGGGAGAGTGGACATCAAAACTGCGCCCTGCCAAATACGAACGATAATAATAATCCAACTCCGTCTCATGCGGCTGAATCGGAGGTTATTCTTCACCCCCTTGCCCGCGGCACCGGAGCTGGAAACATATTTATGAATGGGGGACTTTGGCTTTTTGCCCCCTTATCTACACCACCACCGCGCCGGTCGACCAAATTGTCTGATGCATCTAAAGTATCAGCAATTGGATCACCCCGGTCTTCCTAAACAACTGATCTACATTCACAGCAGTGGGGTCCCTTCGCTGCTCACCATCTCAATTTTAGGTTCCTCCGCAGTCTTCTTCTGTCCCTCCACACCCGTAGTCTTCGGTGGGGAAGAGTGTAGAGTAGATGCGGGGGTCGGTGCCTTCACAGTTTCTACACAACAAAGAAAACTTATTAGACAAAGTTCTAACATAACTTTGCGAAATGTATAAGAACTTACCAACAGAAACCGCAGGCTTATGCTTTGGGAGTGCTGCCGCCCTAGTCTTCTGAAACTTTGGTGCATTCTCATCACCAGCAACAACGGTATCTTGTTTACTCTTTTCACCAGCAAGAGGCTTAGCACCCGCAGGCACGCCACCCGTGCAAGAAGAAGAACCTGGAACATTCAAGCCCTCAAGGGTGTCAGATACTATCACGTAATCTTCAGATTTGCGAAATCGAGGGCGGAAGGTACCTGATGCACCCTGTACCATTTGTGGAATGGTAACAGGGTTATGTATTTTATTTTTCCTCTTCTGCTAGTCAACCACAAGTAGAAAAGGTGCGGCCAGAACACCCGTGGCATCAGGATCTCTCAGCGCCCCAAGATTACCTGCAGTTAACACAATCTGTTATAAACTAACCATACAACAGGAAGAATAATGTGGGCAGGCAGAAATACTTTAACTTTACCTTGCGGTAACAAGGCATTTAGTGCGGCTGCACTGGGAACCCGAAAGTTCCCAACAGTGGCCTCATACCACCCTTCCTCACCCGCACCGCACTCAACAACTTCAACCTTCCCCTCAAAATCCGAGCAGAAATATCTCAAAAAGGGGACCACGACAACAAGCTTACTAGTTCAATAATTAAGATAATGCAAGCGGTACATAAAGAGCAGAACGCACAGGCACTTATCTTCGTTTTTCTCCTTCACCACTTTCACACCCTGACCCGCAGCGAAAAGGTACGGGGCATGATGATTGCCCATAGCTTATGACACTATTATAAGTTTAATATTTAAAGTCACCAAATTAAATTTGTCGCACATAACATAGAATTCAAATATCAATACCAAGTTACAAAATAAAATAAACAAAAGCAACATATCATAGCCGGTTTATTACTAAGGCAATCCTACATGTCTTTAACTCAAAATCCGCCCACCCTTGTGTATCTGTATCACGCGTAAAAGAGTTTTTGGGCCAACAAACATGTTGGTGAATAGATTCGGTTTTTATTTAAAAACGTTTTTGTTTTATTAATTTTAGAAAACCTTATTTTATAACATGCATTATCAAATGTGAAACTAGGTCTTTAAATATAACAAGAATTCAACACATATCTCATAAACAACACAAATATAACAACCCTCCTAAAATTATTAAGAACACCCCGATACGTCCTAAAATACACCCCGTATATGAAAAATAGGCCCTAAATACCTTTATATAATTAAAAATCAAATAAAAACAATAAATTAAGTCTGTCGCGGGGTGCGACAGACTGCTTCTAAGCCATCGCGGGGCACGAGCGATGGGTCAAGTGGCGCAGCCTTGAGCTGCCACGTGTCCTGCCATCTGTCAAGGCTATACCGGTGAATCAGCAAGCCTAGGCCCTACACCCCTAGCTCGCAGGCCGCGAAGACCCTTGTGGTCTCTTTCGCGGGGGTGCGAGGAACTCGAGATCAGACCCTATAAATTGGGAACATCGGCATTCATTTTTCGTCGCTCAAAATCTCGAACTCTCTCTCAATTCTAAAGTAATAGAATTAATCCCGGGTATTATACCCCCCTAATTAGTGAAGCTCTGCCTCTTTTTAAGTATTTTAACCCCCTGTTACGTATTAGATACGGTTCCCGATTGATCTAGTGCTCCGTAACGCTTGTCGAGGCTCTGCCTGACTCAGTCGTTGGAGTTTCTGTCTCGGGGAGGGTATAACTAATGTAAATTTGGGTTATTTTACTAACGCGTGTGCATTATTTAAATTTGATAGATTATAACCAGGAGGTTACAAAGGAAATACCTAAAATAGCAATGTGAGTGATTCCTCTTTTCACAAAGTGTTTTTACAAAACCTCAATTATTTTAATTTATATTTAACAGTGATTGAGTATTTGTATTCTACAATTATCATGGGTATACAAAATTTGTTACTACACTGTGAGTAGTAACATTACCACCAGTCAGGATTGACAGTACCATGGGTGGTAATTAAAGTAGATGTAAACAAATGTAATTGCTGAATTGTCCTCAACGCTGTAAAATGATAGAACCTGTTTTGATTAAACTGGGATTCACTCGCCAGTATTTCTTGCTGATAAAATGTTTTTAAATGTGTTTCAGGTAACAAAATGTGAAAGCCAAATAGAAGCCAGCTGGACAGCACTGAAGGCTTGGAAAAGTGGCTATAAAAGTTACCTAAATAAAGAAGATGTTTTATTTCAATAAATTAGGGTTTATCCCTAATAATACGTTTGTTATGGAAACTTGGGTTTTATCCCAATATATTTATTATTATAAAATGTGGTGTTTTACTCTGATAAAATATTTCCTAACTACGGTCCTTGTTGGTGCATATGTCTGTCAACTTCGTCTTGTATCGAGTCTTGTATCTAGATTGATAGACCAGGACACGTAGTTTGAGAAAAACGGGAAACAGGCCAGAACCAGCCAGTCCACACGAACTGATCAGTTCGTGCGAACTGGACCAGATCAGTTCGTGCGAACTGGAATGTATGGTTCATGCGAACTGGCCTCTTCTATGTATAGTGGGTCTTGGTTTGTCATTTGTAACATTCCTGATTCAGGTAGCGAAGCTCTGCCGAAGTGTCTCCAGCCTGTAAAACGTTCTGAAATCAATACAAGAGATAGTTAAAGTGATTCTAAGTGCATATCAAGCTGAATGAAGATCAAATCAATGAATTCCGCCTCTGATTTGGTCTAGAACTTTTCTGATCGTCTCGTTTAGATTGATTCAACGATCCTACAAGAGGTATCAGAGCTTAGGAGGAAGAGTTCTTACCATTTCAGGTTATTTTCACCAAAAAATCTCACTTCTACTCATTCTTTTACATTTTTCATCAAATTAACTAAGATTTCATGGATAAAATGATCTGATTTTGACATATAACCTGTAAAACACTGTTTTAATCAATCCTTGAAAAAATCAGAACCTAGTTTGACCTAAAACTTGATAAAATCATGAATTTTTGGTCCGAAACCGCGTGAAAACCCCCCCAGTCCGTGTGAGTTTTTGTCAGGTCATTTGAAATTGTTCCCAGTTCGCACGGTTTGAGATTTCTGGTCGCTTGGGTTGGAACCAGTTCGCACGGTTTGCAAATCCAGTCCGTATGAGGTGTTCAGGTCGTGTGAAACGGGTCAGGTAATTTGGAAACTGACCAGGTCGTTTGGTAATCAGAGCCAATTCGCACGGATTAAACTCCAAGTCATTCAGGTCACACGGTTTGACCCAGCTTTTCACCAGACCGCACGAAGTGAGTCAAGTTGTTTGAAAGTTCAGGTCGCACGGTCTTAGTCACTCAGTTTGCACGAAGTGACCCATGTCATTTGGAAGGTTAACCAGTTCGCACGAGGAGGTTCAGGTCTTCAGTTCGTACAAACTCAGTCAGATCGTGTGGAGGTAGTTCAGGTCGCTTGAAAGTGACTAGTTCGTTTGGAATATATTACCAGATCGTGTGAAAAGTCTTGTGAACCAAGTCGTGTGGTTTGACCAGATCGTTTGAACTATCTGTTATAGTGAACCTTCGAAACCAAAACATGGACAACGAATTTTATAATGCATTTGTTACTGCCCTGGGTACTCCTGTTACCGTTGCTCAGAGTGTAACTATGGAAAATGAAATAGGAACGTTACAGAAACCCCCAAAGCTGATGAGCATTGAAGAATATTACAGTTGGCAAGAACGTTTCGAAAACTGGGTTCAAGCAAATCATCTAAGGTCTTGGGAGTGTATTGAAACTAAGTATGTTAGACCTCATAATAATGTGGGAGTTACAAAGAATATTTCTGAATTTACAGAAAAAGAGAGAGAAATGTACAAGGCAGAAAAGATGATGATCAGTTTACTTCAACAAGTTGTGAAAGAAGACATCTTCATTTTACTTCAACATGATGATAGTGTACGTTCGATTTGGGAAGCACTTCGTACAAAATTCAAAGGTAGTACGGAGATGATCAAGAATAAAAAGTCACTTTTAAAGAAAGAATTTGAATTGTTCTCAAGTCTGCCGGGTGAAACTACAAAGACTTTCATTGAAAGATATTGTCATCTAGTGAGTTCAATGTCACGATTGGACATCACTAAAGATCGTGAGGAATGGGTTGAAAAATTAGCCGATGCTTTACCTCAAAAAGAATGGGGTACATATCTTATGACTTTGAAGAATACCGGAGAATATGATAGATTGACAATTGCTCAGTTCATTGAAAAAGTTGTGTAGGATCGTTTTGTGACCCAAACGAGTCGTTCAGAAGAGATTTTATCAGTTTCAGAGGCGGAAACTAAGAAACCGACGACGAAACAGCTTGAATATCACTTTAAATCTCTTGTATATTGATATATCAACGATTACAAGCACAAAATATACCGGCAACACTTCGGTACAAGTTACAAGGCTCTGATCTGTTCTGACCTGATCGCCTCAAATGAAAACATGACAATCCTATATATAGTCTCAGGCTTTCGCTTGAAGAAACACATATCATCTTCAAGCGAAACCTCTAGATTCCTTCAAGCGAAACCCACATGCTTTTGTCTTCAAGCGAAACCTTACTAAATAACAATCTGATTTAATTTTTGCATGCAAGTTCACGAGATATTGTCATGTGATGATGTCATTATTGGAGTCACCATTATGATGTCATCATTAGATATGATGACATCATGCTTGATTTAATACGCAACGAACCCGAGACTCGATATAAGACGAAGACGACAGATGTGTGCACCAACAGACTCCCCCTCAGATGTTGACGAGTCTTAAGTGTCGAGTCTTCGCATCTTCAGTCTTTATCAGTCTGTTCACTTTCTTCAAAATTCTCCATTGTAAGCATCCTCAATCAATCTCTTACTCTTTCTCGTAATCTTCAGCATCTAAATTTGTCTCTACAATCTTCAGACTCCCACTCGATGTCCTCAGACTCCCCCTTTCGCTAAGCTGGGATCGCAGTCTGGAATTCACTTTCCACAGGTTCTTAGATCAAAACCTGGCACTCATCTAACTCAGGTATCGGAACCTGTTCAACCTGCACAACTCTACCCAAAAATAAGTTTTCTGATAATCATTTGTGGATAAGATTTTCAAATCTAAATTACCACTTGCAGGAATAACGTTTTTATTGCAAAAACTTTTCTCATTTCATTTCAACAATCCTCAAACACATTCACCCAAACCATTTGTTCATCATGTTTAGCACTCGGAATTTTGAAAATCAGCTTTCCAAAACCAGTTGTCGAAAATCTTTTTGGATTTTTCAAAAATTATGCTAAAACACACTAAAATATTTTTGGATTTTCTGAAAGAAAATAACTAACACCACTTGTAGAATCAAGAAAATACAGAAATGAAATATTTACAAACAATATTTTTGTGAGTTCGTGCAAGAGGATCATATCAGTTTATGAGACACATCACCAACACCGTTAAGCTTCATTTCATTTTAAGTTCTAAACGATTCACTTAGATTGTCAGTATACTGGTCCACTTAAATTTTCACACAAAGTTCAACTGCTTCGAGATACGAAATTAATGTTTTAAGAACTTAAACTCAATCGCGTGTCCCACCTCAGAATATACTCCCGTATCCAGATCCCAATATTCAGTCTTACAGGTGAGTATACTACAATGATATCTGTACATAAATTAGGTAATGCGAGGGCCGAGGGATCTCAGGTCGATACTTCCGTATACGCAGAGAGATATCAGCTTCGACTTTTCGGTATGTCCCCTTTAGAGGATCTTTTAGCTACAACAGCAGCGACAATCAATTTTATTGTTTCATCTGCATGCTGAGGGTTTATGCTATGTTTCAAGCATTTGCGGAAAATATTATCCAAGGACTAGGTCAGAACCATCGTTCAGCAAAAGTCCCGGAATAATACCCCAGACATCATTGAGTATAAAGACCTAGTATATCAGATTATGAGACCTTTCAAACGAGATTTCGGGGGTTACCCATATATCCGAGAGATGTTTCTCCACGATATAAGTAAGTTTGAAATTTATGTTTATATCTCGTCACAATCTACTAAATGTGCAAAAACCTACTGGCACATCATCAGTGAGACCGTTTATCACTTTTTATCTTACCAATTCTTTAGCATGTTGTGATCGTCCACTGATGTACTATCATTTCCTCTTTTATGCAACAAAACTCATTTTCATTTTATTATGTTTTTGGCTTTTTCAAATTTTCAAATGTTTTTGGATTTTCTAAAATTTCTTACTCCCCCTAAAATGCAAACACATTTTAGGAAATTTGAAAACAAACTGTACAAGAACATGACAACTGATATCGAATTGCCTCAATTCTACATTCACTTGGCATAAACAATCAGAACTCCCCCTCATAACAAACTATTTTCCCATTATGATCTCAAAACACTTAAGTTTGTTTTAATCAAAATGGTTGTTCCGGAAAATTAGTTTTGTTGATTGATATTAACCATTTGTAGGTTAGGGGATAAACTCATCATTTTGTTTTTCAACCACTTGTAGAAAATCAGATACAACTTAATGTCCCTGATTTACCACTTGTAAGATCAAACTAATTCAACTTCTGAACCACTTGTAACCATCACAAACATACAACTCAAACCTATTTTTCAACCAATTTACCATCTGTTGGTTGAATTCTCAAGGTGCCGATTCCTACTCCTCGCTTACAAAACTGGGAGTTCCGGCAAGTCCTGCAAAACTTCTCAAAAACACATCATACAAACATGATAAAGAATGATGCCGATTCATGATCCACGATTACCAACTTGGGATCTCCGGCAAGTCAGGTTTTTTACTGTTTGAAAAATATATCCACCCAAGCCTGACCTTCCTTGGGTGTAACAACATTTTCTTCTTCATCTTTTCTTTCAACGAACCTGTGAACTCCTCTTTTGGCAGCATAAAATTCTTTAACACCTTTGGCCTTACCATCGACCATTTTTCAAAAAATGTGTTTCACAGTTCCGTTGAAAGCCTTATCAACATCAAATTTTTTCTTGTCAGAATAAAATTGATTTGATATTTCAACTTTCCCAACTTTCCTTTTAAAATTTTCAGCCCGCAAAAGTGGAAAATTTTCATCGTTCATAGTTGGAACTAATCTTTCAACCTTTTTCTCAACACGTGGCTCCTCTGATTTTGTGGAATCAGATTCATCACCAGAATTATTACCTGAAGCTTTCACAACCCATTTTTTATTTTTTACATTTTCTTTTCCTTTCAAAACACTCTTTGAACATTCTCCCTTCTCAAAGGTTGAATTTTCAAAGCCAGTAAATGGTTTGGTTGTAAGTTCAGTTTTCTCCACAACTTTCTCTTTCAATTTACCAGATACTTCCTGTTTTGGTTTGAATGTTTTCGGACAATTCCTAGCAACATGACCAGCAATCTTGCACTGAAAACAGGTTCTGGTTTCTATCTTCTTTGTAACAGCATTTTTCTTCAACTCTTCTTGCTTCTTGGCAAGGAATTCCTGATTCGTCTGTTTTCTGAATGCTTGTTCTTTCTCATCATCTAAAGATTTTCCTGAAACAAACACAGTTTTTGGTTTAGAAAATTTTTCATTTTTATAATTTTTTGGTGGTACAAAACCTAATCCTTTCTTTTTGTAATTACGATTATGGTTTGATTTCTTTTGGAAACTGTAACCACAATTGTAACCCATTTTCTTGTTAAATCTTTGTTGATCTCTTGAAGTGTATTGTTTAGGTTTTCCATTAAGATTTAAATCTTTTATTTCAGAAATATTAATTTCTGTGATTTTGAAAACCTTTTGAATCATTTCAAATCTAACACTTCTTATTGGAAAACTCTCATCAGAATATAATTTGTCAGAGCCTTTCAAAGTATATGCTACTTTGACTGATTCATCATTCAAATTAGATTTCAATAGCAAAAATTGTTTGTCATAAACCCGTTTGTCCTTTTTGATTGTAGACTTTGACGCATCAGACTCAGACTTTGACTCGGGTTTGGACTCCATGTTTGACTCCTCACTGTCATCTTTATCTAACACCTGATCGACCACACTTTTTATCAACTTTGACTCATGATCAGTGTCAGATGACGTATACGTGACATTAATATTTTCTTGCAAGTTATCCGATGGCCCAGACTCCCATTGTAAGTTTATTGCCTTTTCGACTCTTTCGGAATTTGGATTTCGAGGTAAAAATCCATTTTCGACCGGAGGTGGACATCTAGTGTAGACCACACTTGGTTTCTTACCAGAAATCTTCACATTATCTTCATCTTTTGTCACAGATTTCTTTTCTTCGGACGTCTTCACTTCTTCAAACGTCTTCAATTCTTCCACGATCAGATAAATCCTGTCAACAACAAAAGTAGAACATGAGTAACTTTCTAATAACTTGTTGACTCTCTCAGTTTCTATCTTTTGTGTTGCTAACTTCAACTCTAGATCAGCACATTTCTTTATGTGAAAGTTGACATCATCCAGTTGTCTCAGGTACGCTTTCTTCAGCGTATTCATTGCCACAACTTGTTCACCATTTGAATCAGTATACTTGTTAATTTCTCTGTTCATTGTATCATAGGATTCTTTCAATCTGTTTATATTGTGAAGCAACTCATTGTTCTGTTTGATTAAAGAATCACAATTCATGCACTTTTCATGAACTTTGACAGGTTCTGCATCAACTTTGACTTCAAATTCAGGAACCTCTTTGACTGTTCGTTTTGATTGTAAAAATTAAGCTCTTCTCTTTTTCTCAGCTTTAGCTTCAGCTTTTAATCTCTCTTCCTCTTCTTCCTCTTCTTCAAGCTTTCTTCTTCTTGCTTCAGCAGCTTCCATGACTTTTCTGCACTTTTCTGCACATTTTAAATCATAAGCATTTGCAATGAAAGCTTTAGCATTTGAAGCATCTTTGGTCATCTCTTTGGCCATAAATTCTTGATCTGGGAAAAAATTGTCCCAACTGAAACCTTCAGCTAACTTTTCATCGTCTTGTTCTGCCAAACACACTTTGCTGTTTGTTGGAACATATTTATCCCAACTGAATCCACCATCCTTTCCCAGACAAGCTTTCTTTGAATCTTTAATCTCCATCATTCCATGTGCAGTTTGTGCCTGATGCAGTGCTGGTGGTGTGATTTGATGATAAATCGCCTTTTTGTGATAATCGTTGTTTCCAAAAGGATTCTGGGCTCCAGTGGCTTCACGATTTTTGCACTCTCTCTTGAAATGCCCCTTTTCCCTGCAACGAAAACATGTAACTTTAGATTTATCAAAGCCTAAATTTGAAACACTTGCATCAAGAAAATCATTTCTTCCCGTAATTTGTTTAAACTTCTCAGCTCTTCTCATTACACTGGCCATGCACCATTTAATATCCATCAATTCCATTTCCTCAGCATCGATTTGATCGTAATCCTCTTTCGTGAGCATTGGATTACCGATCTTTCCAGCCACAAAACTACTATAGGACTCTAACACCATTCCCAACAAAGACATTTGATTTTTGGCAACTTCTTCAGAATAATCTTGATCACTTTCAAGATTTAATACAATATTGCATTGAAGTTTTCTTCCATTCTTTGTAGCAGAAATGTTTGGATCAAATGATGAAAATCTAGTGCTGCTTGATCCCTGGGATGATTTCTTTTCAGAAGAATCTTTCACACTGTAAGCAGTTCCAATTTTTGGAGAATAATTTGACTTTTCATTGACACCACCTTTGTAATACAAGCTGATATCTTGTTCTCCATCGTAGTTCTTCATCCTGGCAATCTTCCTCTGCTCCATCTCTTGAGCTTCCAGGTGTTTGATGAAGTCTCCCAATGTCATATTTTTATAATCTTTTCTGTTGGATCTCAGCATCATCAGAAACGTTCCCCAAGTTTCATGAGGTAGTGCATCTGCAAGTTTTTCAATCAATTCATCAGTATCCTTTTTAATACCAAGTTTTGTCATATTTCTCACCAAGTTACAATATCTATCAATTATTTGCTTGGTGTTTTCAGATTTTAAACCACGGAATAAATCAAACTCTTTCTTCATGAGAGACATCTTGTTTTTGAGCATATCATCACTTCCAACAAATTTTGCTTCCAATTCTATCCAAATTGAATAAGCAGTTCCATCATGTTGAAGCAGTATCAAGATATCTTCTTTTATCGCTTGCTGAAGCATACTCACCATCAATTTCTCATCTCGATATTTCTTTTTATCTTCCGTACTCATTTCCCTAATTGTTTGCTGAATATTATTCGTTGTGGGTCTAACATATGGTTCTTCAGTGTGTTCCCACGCATCTAAGTGATAAGCTTCAACCCAATTTCCAAACCGTTCGGACCATGCATTGTAATCATCAATATCCATGAGTTTGGGTGGTTTCTGAGACGTCCCGGTTTCATTTTCATGCAAAGCATTCTGAGTGATTGTAATTGGATTAGCAAAAGCATTGTAGAACTCGTTCTCCATGTTTCGAATTTTCAAATGAGCTGTATCACCTTGTAAAAATAATACCTGAAACAGACAAACAAATGATCAGTTTTAAAAAAAAACTTATCGATTAACAGAATAACACTGATACTCGAACTAGTGATAATTTTGTGCAGACTGACGGTTGACACACTGTACGGACTTCTATGACCCGGATCAAAATAAACCGAACTTTTCCAATGACCTCACTAAATCACACGACCTTGAACTAGTTTGAATTTAAACCGACTGATCGCCTCTTCTTTGATTTAAAAAAAAATCAAAGTCAAACTTTTAATAGACTGCCAAGATATGGATGATTTGACAATAAGAATTCAAACACTTCACATGGTTACTTTAATGATCCGACAACATCACATTGCGCCTGACATACAAACTCGTGATTTCTTTTCCACTTTGAAGACCCAAGACACTTTATCAAAATTCGTGAACTCAAATCACATGCGCCTGACAATCCTTTTAGTTAAAGCACATGGGTCCCTTTAGTTCAAACAATAGCCGACAAGCACAATTAAAATAACATCACATGCAATTGTTTGATAATCTTGCTAGCTGACAACTTTCACTTTTTCAAAAAACACTTTGATTTGACCAAATATCTTAACACTTGAATCAAATTCTGATCACATGCACAATTGATTCATTCCATGCACACACAAATCAAAATATTCCCAAGTCCTTTTCAAGCGGTTCAAACAATATATTCCACATATCTGACAAAACATGAATGCTTTAATGCAAACTGGCAAAAACACATGTGATATCTATTCCCAATCTACTGACCACTTCGTTTAATGTTTCACAAAACACAATGTAATTTTCAATCGGTGGACGTTTTACAAAACTCGATGAACACACTCAAGTGAACTGTTGATTCAAGCGAAAGCCACTCAAGCAAGACCTGTACTTTTCAAGCGAAAGAATCGGTTTCGCTTCAAACTTTCACCTTTTTCAAGCGAAAGCCTGGTTCAAGCAAACTCAAACACGCATTTCAAGCGAAAGCCAGTATGATGTCAGCATGCAACGAACAACTTTCAAGCACAGTTCAATTTGAATCAATTTTAAGCCGATTTTAGATCTGAAACTTTCCAGGATTTGTTAATACATGATTATGCATAAGCTGTGAAATTTTGAGCCGTTTTTATCCGTGAAAAATTTTTTAATTTGAAAAAGAATGGTGTAGAAACAGAATTAGTGATGAAAACGAGCTGTTTTTACGAGATCTCTTCCTCCTGAGCTCTGATACCACTTGTAGGATCGTTTTGTGACCCAAACGAGTCATTCAGAAGAGATTTTATCAGTTTCAGAGGCGGAAACTAAGAAACCGACGACGAAACAGCTTGAATATCACTTTAAATCTCTTGTATATTAATATATCAACGATTACAAGCACAAAATATACCGGCAACACTTCGGTACAAGTTACAAGGCTCTGATCTGTTCTGACCTGATCGCCTCAAATGAAAACATGACAATCCTATATATAGTCTCAGGCTTTCGCTTGAAGAAACACATATCATCTTCAAGCGAAACCTCTAGATTCCTTCAAGCGAAACCCACATGCTTTTGTCTTCAAGCGAAATCTTACTAAATAACAATCTGATTTAATTTTTGCATGCAAGTTCACGAGATATTGTCATGTGATGATGTCATTATTGGAGTCACCATTATGATGTCATCATTAGATATGATGACATCATGCTTGATTTAATACGCAACGAACCCGAGATTCGATATAAGACGAAGACGACAGATGTGTGCACCAACAACTTGAAGGACAAGATCTTGAACAACAAAAGATTGCTAAAATGAACAATTCAAGTGGTCAACAAGATATCAAGTTATATTTCAAAGGTAATGTTTAAAATGTTGAAGCAAGTCTAAAGATCCAAACTGCTTTCAGTGCAGAAAACTCATCCGGATCACTCAATCAAAGTCCAATCAGCAACAGTGGATTTTCTTCATACCCAAGTGTTAATCCCAATGTTTCAACTTCAAATCATCAGTTTCAAAGCTCAAACAATGGTAATGGTCATGTGTTACAATGCAACATCGCGTTGCATCTTCAGAACAGTCAGAATTTTTCTGAAGAAGTCGCTAAAGGTCATATGGCATTACTAGTTACCGTGTTAGAATCATATGAGAGTTTGGTTGAGGGAAGGATCGGAAATCCTATGTTAACAAAAGAGGACTACGATCAGATTGATGCTGAGGCATTGGAGCTAATGGATATTAAGTGGTGTTTAGCGAGCGTGTTGAGGAGAGTTGAGAAATTTAAGCAGATTACCGGAAGAGATGACTTTCGTGATGCTAATGTTTCTACTTTAGGTTTTGATAAGTCTAAAGTTACTTGTTTTCGGTGCAGGGAAAAAGGACATTTCAAGAGGGAATGTACCAACCGAGAAGCAGGTGGAGCTCAGAATCCATTCGGGAACAATGAATATTATCGGAAAGCAATATATCACCAGGTAGCTCAACAACCGTCATCATCCTGTGCTATTGAAGATGGAAAGAAGAAAGCTTGTATTACTATTCCAGATCAGGAAGATGAAAGATTGCCAGAGGGATTTAGCTGGGACAAATATATTCCGGCTGAAAGTAACTCAAAGTTTAGAGCTTTTATTGCATAAATCATTCAAGAGCCAGAGTTGATGAAAGAATGGATGGATGTGTTTGCAGATGATCAGAAAAATCAAGATGAAGAGTCTGTCACTTCAGAAGATAGTTCAGAAAAGACACCAGTCTTTGATCAATCATCAATTGAAAGTAGTGATGATGATGAAGAAATTAAACAAATAAACATTGGTAAAACTTACTTATCTCCTGAAAGTTTCAAATTTTATTTTGCAGATAAATTGGAGAAGCTAAAGGAGAAACGAGTAGCAAAGGAGAAGAAAGAGGTAAAATGTGACAATGTTGTTAAGAAGGAAGAGAAGAATGAACAGAGTGAAGAGGTTAAAGTGATTGAAAAGATTGTAGAGGTCACAAAACCTTGTCTGAAAAGTTTGGAGCCATGCAAACATTGTGAAGAGAAAGATAAGAAGTATAGTGAGCTAGATGAAATGAAAGAAAAATTATTGTTTGATGTTAAGTACGTGAAAGAATCTTATGATGTGTTGAACAGAACAGTAAACCAGTTGGAAAAGACAAATTCATAAAGGGAAGATGCTTTGATAATGATGAATGCAGTGATGATGTCTAAGCAGAAGGCCATCAATCATTACATTGAAGAGTGTGCAGAGTTGAAGCAGGAATTGGAGACTGAAAAGATTGAGAATGAAAGAATCAGACGATTGTTAATGGATTATTCAAGTTCTGATTATTTGATTGATAGAATTTATCCGACAGTTGTAGGTTTTGAAGCTTTTCAAGATAAGAAGTTGGAAGATAAGTATACTGGTAAGAAACAAAGTGCAAATTATAACAAGTGTCCGCCTCCGATCTGGGAAGGTTATTCTCCCAGAAAACCAATTTCGGAACAACTCAAAAAGGCTGTCAATATAAAGTTAAAGTCTGAAACAACTGATGAGTTACCAGAGAACATTGATGTCACATTCACATTGTCTGACACTGATCATGAGTCCGAGTTAATAAAGAAAGTGGTCGATCAGGTGTTGGATAAGGATGAGGAGTCAGAGTCAAAGTCTGAATCTGAGAGTTCGAGTTCATCAGTCAACAGTTCAAAATCATCGGTCAAAAGGGTTTACAATAAAGATTTTCAATTATCAAAAAATAATTTGAATGACGAAACATTCAAAGTGGCATATACATTGAATGATTCAGACAAATTATATTCTGATGAGGAATTTCCAATTAAAAATGTGAAAATTGAAAATATTAAAACAGTTTTTAAATTGATAAAAATAAAGCTTTCAGAAATAAAAGATAAAATGGGATTTTCAAAACCTAAATATACCTCTAGAGTTCAACAACGTTTAAACAAGAAGAAAGGTTTCGGTCCAGGCAATCAAAAGAAACCGAATCATAAAAGCAATTTCAAAAAGAAGGGGTTGGGTTTTGATGTTGAAAATAATCAAAATATTAAAGATTTTAAATCAAAAACTGTATTTGTTTCAGGGTCAAGTTCTGAAGAAGAGAAAAAGAGCTCATTCTGGAAGCAATCGAACAAAGCGTTTCTTGCAGAAAAACAGAAACATGAGAAGAATGAAGCTAATCAGAAAAAGGAGACAAGAACCTGTTATCGATGCAATGAAGTTGGTCACATTGCCTGGAACTGTCCAATGGCAACCAAAACACAACAGGGAGTGTCTTCTAAACTCAAAGAAAAAATTGTTGATAAAACTGAACCACCAACTGAAAAATTCAAAGTGTTTAAAAATTCAACATATGAAGTTGGTTAGTGTTCAAAAAGGTTTTACAAAAGAAGAGTGAATCTTAACAACCAAATGTGGGTTGTTAAGAAATCAGATGTTAAATCTGGCGATGAATCTGATTCGTCAAAATCAGAGGAGCCACAAGTTGAGTTAAAAAGTGAAAAGCCAGTACCGCCAATGGATGATGTCAACTTTCCACCATTGCGGGCTGAAAATTTAAAACAAAAAATTGGAAAAGTGGAAATTTTGAATCAATTCTATTATGAAAAGAAAGAATTTGATGTCAAAAAAGCATATAATGGCAAAGTGAAACATATTTTTGGTAAGATGGTCGATGGAAGGGAAAAAAGGGTAAAAGAATTTTATGAAGCAAAAAGGAATGTTCAAAAACCAAGTGAAATTGAACAAGTTACACCCAAAGCTGGTCAGGCTTGAGTGTCAGTATTCTTTGCTTAAAAATCCTGACTTGCCGGAGCTCCCAAGTTGGTAATCGTGGAGCATGAATCGGCATCATTCTTGAAAAATAATTGTTGTGAATTTCTCAAGTTGAAAATTGTTATATTTTGACTTACAAGTGGTATTGGTTGATAAGAACTTGCAAGTGGTTAATCAAGGTCATTAAGTTGAACTTGATTTAACTTTCATACAAGTAGAGAAAGAAAAAGGAAAAGTGAACTTACAAGTGGTATTTTGGAAAAACAAAATGATGAATTAAACCCCGATCTTACAAGTGGTGAGTGATTTCAACAAAACTAATTTTCCGGAAAAACCATTTTGATTAAAACAAACTTAAGTGTTTTGAAATCATAATGGGAAAATACTTTGTTGTCAGGGGGAGTTCTGATTGTTTATGCAAAATGGATGGCGAATTAAAGCAATTCACATCAGTTTGTTATTTTACTTTGTACAGTTTATTGCGCTTATTTTCAAATTTTCCTTGAAAATCAAAAATTGAAACATATTTTTGATTTTAGGGGGAGTAAAAAATTTAGAAATTTTGAAAATTTGAAAAATCCAAAAACATCGAAAAATTAAAATGAGTTTTTGTTGTGAAAAAGAGGAAATGATAGTACATCAGTAGACAATCACAGCACGCTAAAGAATTGGAAAGTTAAAATGTGATAAACGATCTCACTGATGATATGCCAGTAGGTTTTTACACGCTTAGTAGATTGTTTTCGAGATATAAATCTAAATATAAATGCTTACTTATCTCGTGGGGAACATCTCTCGGATATATAGGTAACCCCTGAAATCTTGTTTGAAGGGCTTTCTATTTCTGACATACTAGGTCTTTGTGCATGATGATATCTGGGGTATTATACCAGGACTTCTGATTTTGCTGGAGTAATAGCCTAGTCCTCGTATAATGCTCTGCACTCCTTTAATCATAAAGCCCACCCTCAGCATAAAAAATGATGAAACATTGTAAATTGCTAATTATGTGCTATTGAAGAAAAGATCCCCAAACAGGACACACCTAAAGTCGAGCCATCATCTCTCTGATTTTGCGGAAGCAATAGCCTGAGCTCTCATGGCCTCACATTTACCTGTTTACAGATATCATTAGTGTACATTCACATGTAAGACTGAATATAGGAGTCTGGATACGAGAGTATATTCTGAGGTGGGACACGTGAATAAGTTTAAGTGCATTAAAATACTAAACTCGTATCTCGAAACAGTTGAACTTTGTGTGAAAATTTAAGTGGATCAGTATACTGACAATCTAAGTGAATCGTTTAGATCTTAAAGTGTTTAAAGCTCAATGGTACTAGTGATTTGTCATAAACCGATATGATTCTCTTACACAAACTCACAAAAAGATGTTTGTATATAGTTTATTTCCCAAAATCCAAAAAGATTTTCAGTGTGTTTTAGCATAAAATTTTGAAAATTCAAAAAGATTTTATTTCATCTTATTTTCGACAACTGATGTTGAGAAGCTGATTTTCAAAATTCTGAGTGCTAAACATGATGGACAAATGGTTTGGGAGAGTTTGTTTGAAATGAGAAATGATTAAATGGTTCATTAATTTGAAACCAAATTTGAATGTTTCGAATACAAGTGATTAAGCAGAGATTAAAATTTGTTAAATTGTAAAGATTGTAAAATTTACTTTTGGGTAGAGAATTGTGCAGGTAAAAAGCCATGTTCCGACTCCTGAGGCATAAGTGTATGCAGATTAGAGCCAGATTTCTGATTCTGTTGCTACGGAGAGCCAGGAGACATTCCTGAACATGTGAAAGCTGCAAAGCCAGATCTCTGTGTCTAAGCCTGAGCAGAGTGTGAGCCAGGATACAATTCCAGAACGTGAGCTATTCCAGACTGCGATCCCGGATTATCGAAAGGGGGAGTCTGAAGACATTAGAGCCAAGTTCGAATCATGCCGTCAACGCCAGCTACTAATGCTGAAGAGAGTAAGGAATCAAGAGATCTGATCAAGAGAATTAGAGAAGAGGATAGAGCCAGATTGA
>JARYGA010023595.1:0-27406 GCA_030545235.1 Helianthus tuberosus | reverse complement strand
AGCCTGACGTTTTGTACTTGTTTTAAACGTTGGTGTCAAATTGGTCAGATCAACGGTCATTACTTGAAACGAGAATGACATTCCTGCCCTCGGTGCTGAACCGGTTTATAACTCTTGAAACCGGTTACTAATAATCTGCCAGTTTTAACAAGTATAAGGTTTTATACGTCACAGTTTATCGTTATAGAGAAACCTGGTTAAACAAGTGTTGGCTTTTCCACATGTTATTTAACACAAAACCTCACCGCACTGTCGTGCCTTCGGGTGAGTGTTCACGGGATTCGTCCCTAGGTGAGGGTTTTTCCCTGTTCGGATGCGAGTGTATACCGACCGATGTGGTGAATTTCGCCAGTAGCCCATTGGGGGGATTCGTTGGCCGTTCAAAAAAAAAAAGAGAAACCTGGTTAAACACTACAAGGTTACGGTTTAAGGTGTTAAATGAACTATTTCGTAGTTTGATTGTAAACTAAACCAGTCAATTGCTTTTATTAAACCAAGGGCTATTCGACTGTTTAAAAAATTAACTTGAAGTTTGCGGTCTGTATCTATGAGCCTGCAAGCTTTTACGATTTGCCTATGTTCGTTAAGCATTCGATTTTTGGTCTATGACTAAAACGTTCTTAGCTTTTAATCTTTCAATTTTTGTTCTATTGGAATTGTGTGAATGTATATTTTAAAAATTGTATACATAAAACGTGTTTTATCATATTCTCACATTAGGAAAAAAAAAAAAAAAAACTATTTTTGTTTCTAAGTTTTTAAATAGAGGATACTGAGTTTAGAATTCGTCTTAGGATTCTACAAAGGTCATTTTAAAGAAAAAACTATTATGTCAAAATTGATTTTCTGACACCAAAGAATTAGGTTACCAACATAAATATGTTTTTGACTCTAAATTTAAACCATAAAACGAGATATTTTCCAACAGTCATGATAATACAAAATAGTAAAGTTGTCACGTCTAGATATTTTCGTTTAAACGGTAACTTTCTTTCTAAGGTGACATGTTTACTAACGGATGAAAAATGAATTATTGCAAGGACAGCAAGAAATCAACTGAAGAAGAGCAAACTCCGTCCACTTCGAAACCGGACGGTATGGTATACGAAGGCGAGGATGCGATGGAAAACCACGGAGCTCCTCTAAGGCACACCTACATTCATGTGTTCATCGCGGTTGTGGTTACATTTATAAGTGTCCGGTTGTGATGACGTAGTTTTGAATCCAAATTGAATAGCTACTTTGAGGAGATATTTTGGATTGCATTATTGATTTGTACGGAGGATAATAGAGGCCGATTTTTTTTTTATTTTAAGATTTTTTTTCTTATTTATTTTCGTAGTTAGATATTATATTTAATTCTTTGTGGTCTACTTCATACAACATGTAACCATCTCTATTTGGTGGGAAAATTAAATGTAATCCAAGATAATGTATTTATTAGGAAAATAGCCATTCACCAGCCAAACTTTCAATATTTAGTCAATTGTAGAGGCCCAACGAGCCGTTTCAAGCACCTATAACGGCTTTAAAAGAGCTTTCGAAGTCAACCAAACCTTAAATGCCACGTGTCCCGACCAACCTGTAGCGGCTCTGAGCCGTTTCAGGCGTCATTTTTTCAGCTGAAGGTTCTTAGCCGAGATGTTTCTATTGGCTTGTCCCTTGGAGCCGCTAAAGTGAATGGCTTGTCCCTTGGAGCTGCTAAAGGATCTTAGCTGAGACCTTTTAACCCGGCTCAAGCCGTTTCAGTACCTTTCAACCCAATTCAAGCCGGTTCAGTACAATTCTAAGCCGGTTCACCTTTTCTTGAGCCGTTTCAGTAGTTTGACCAAGCCAGTTCACCCTTCTTGAGCCGGTTCAGTATTTTTTTATATAAATTGTTATAGACCAATTCATCATATTTTGCTATAAGTACCCATCTGCCACAAAATTGTGATGATATATATCTAAACACGAATGCTCACTCAAGTATTTGTTCTTCATCGATATTTATATATATTTCAAATATATGTTTTTCTGAAAAAGAAATATCTGCACATTCTCTTATTATTACAAAATGACGTTTTTCTTAGCTTTAAATTTCGATGTTCACTTTCTTTCTAGAGGGCTCGGATTAGAGAAAAAATGATGTGTTTGTCATCTTTTTTTGAATATCGATTATCGGATTGAAGTGTTCTCAGGAGTTTTACCTCTCATGCCTCATTGACAAAAATATAATACTAATTTTCAAGTTAAGGTTTGAAGGGGTAAGGTCCCGAAAACCTCGGAAAGAGGATTTGAGACCATACCACAAACCAACCTTTCTAACCCTTTAACCTTGCGCGGCCGCGCACTGGTCTTACAAAAGGAAGAAAGCAATCAGTAATGTATAGTCGCGCGCCCAAAGGAAAACATAAATCCTTGCGCCTTCTCCCATTTACAAAGGATTAAAATCCTTTACCTCCGCATAAATATCCGGACTTGGATATTATTTTACCCAGACTTAGGATTTATTTGTCTGTGTCTACACAGCAAGGTGTCACACCAGATTACAGCAGTAATCTTCTAGAAAGAAATACAATCGTGCACCACCCAGACGGTTATAACCGTCTGGACACGTGTCATCACCACAAGCTACCCCAGAATCACAACGAAGGCATGCAATTGGAGAGTAATCTCCACTTAATCACTTTCCACGTGGCAATCCCTGAGCCGTAGATCAAACCACGATCCGTGTGCATTCACACCGGATCAAGACAACTCAACAATTGATCAAAGAACTTAACGGAAGGAAATATAACCGCTACGGCGTTAGCATCTTCCGTCATCTTTTCAATAACAGGTTTTCCCTCCCAAAACTCCCGGTTATAAATATGAGAACTGTTCAGGTATAAACTCAGATCACTCTCACTTCTCAAATACTTATCTTCTCCGTTACCGATACTTATTCTCACGCCGGAGTCGGGTCAAGGAGAGAACCTTCTTCTCCCCTTGACGAGGCTAACGGTGTTCTTTTTTGCAGAACTACCGGAGAAGAAATTCCATTGCAACTGAATCAACCGAGAGAGAGCTAACCCTTTTATGCGGATTCAAACCCCCTAACTATCTCGGTTCCGACCATTTAGTTAGTGTTTCTTCATTGGCGCCCACCGTTTTCTTAGTTTTTCTAGTTTCTATCTCGTTTCGATTCAGTTCATTCCGTTTTCTGTTCTTTACACATGGCAGGAAATTCGTCATCTCACCGGCAATTTGGTCCTCGACCAAACGACGGAAACAATTTACAACTAGAAGAATCTCCAGAACATTGGTTTAGCAGATGCCAAGCTGCTTTAAACACAATCGTTATTCAAATCGCCAGATCTGATTTGTCAAACATCAGATCTGGAAAAGAAATTGATACCACAGTATTGGACCCACCAACACCACGTAGGGGGGACATCCAATCCAGCCAATATAGCAGTTATAAAAAACAAATACACATGATTCAGGGAGGTTCGTCACGGAGAACAAATAAACGAAATTATGATCAACATTGGAGAGAACAACAAGTCGTATTTCCTGTTGTTCCTGGGGGCCCTCAGGAAGAACGACCAGTGATTATCACTGGTATTTTCGGTCACTACCGAACCGATTATATGTTCATAGATCCAGGGAGCTCGATGGACATCATATACGAACAGTGCTTTAAACAGCTTGATGCAGAAGACAAAGCACGTCTAGAACCAGTCGATTTTCCTCTCACTGGATTCTGTAATGAAGCTGTATTCCCATTAGGACAAATCGCTTTCCCGGTGACTTTATCAGACGGCGAACATTCACGAACAGTTACAGTCAATTTCATGGTCATGCCAGCAACATCACGTCATGATGTCCTGCTCAGGAGAAGGTCACAACGGGAATTCAGCATGATCACTTCCATTCCACACGCCGCTTTCCGACAGAAACCGGAGTTGCAATCCTCTATTCAAGCAAAGAAGTCATGTACGTGGATGATGAACCACCAGCAAAGGTAGCCAAACCTTCGGCACCAAACGAACCAGAGAAATGGGTTCTGAACAACGAATACCCAGAGCAGACCATTCTGCTAGGACAAGCTATTTCACTAGCAACACGAATACAACTGAAAGAATTGTTGTCTAACAACAAAGATATATTTGCCTGGTGCCCAGCAGACATGACTGGAGTTCCGCGCGACATCGCACAACATTGTCTAAACATCAAACCATCGGTAGAACCTGTTGCCCAGGGGAGGCGCAGCTTCAGTGAAGAAAAAGCAAAAGCAATGGACGAGCAAGTAGCAGAATTACTTAACGCGGGAATCTTGCGCGAAGTAAAATACCATACATGGGTCGCCAACCCAGTGATGGTACAAAAACATAGCGGCGGGTGGAGAATGTGCGTCGACTTCAAAGACCTGAATAAAGCATGCCCAAAAGATTGCTACGCGCTCCCAGAGATAGACAAAAAAGTCGACTCTCCAGCATCATTCAGATGGAAATGTTTTCTTGACTGTTACAAGGGTTATCATCAGGACCAGATGAAAGAAGGAGACGAAGACAAAACGGCGTTCCGCACAGATAAAGGCATTTTCTGTTATACCAAAATGCCGTTCGGCTTGCGCAACGCAGGCGCAACTTATCAACGCTTAATGGACACAATTTTCAAAGATGATATTAGCAAGACTGTCGAAGTATACATGGATGACCTCGTCATCATGAGCCATGAGGAAAGCACAATGCTTGACAATATTCAGCGCACATTCGACTCCTTGCGCAGCGTAAGTCTAAAACTCAACCCAACTAAATGCTCCTTTGGCATGGAAGAAGGAAAATTTTTGGGATTCATTGTTACAAAAAATGGTTTAAAGAAATGAAGATCGAGCATACCTTTGCTTCCGTCGCGCATCCTCAAGCAAACGGGCAAGTAGAAAGCGTAAACAAACAAATTGTTGACGGCATAAAAGCGCGACTCGGAACAGCACGCAGAGGGTGGGTTGATGAACTCCCCAGCATTCTCTGGGCACATCGCACAATGCCAAAGACTAGCACTGGCGAAACTCCGTTCAGTCTAGTCTATGGGTCTGAGGCTGTCATTCCAGCTGAGATAGGCTTACCATCACCGCGCATGATAGCCATGGAAAAACAGAACAACGAGCAAGAAAGGAGAATGGATTTGGACCTTCTTGAAGAACGGCGCGAGAACGCCGCCATAACAGAAGCAAGGTACAAATCTAAGCTCGAAAAATATTACAATGCGCACGTCCGCGTTTGCACCTTTGTCCCTGGTGATTTCGTCTTGCGCGACAATGAGGCGTCAAACGCTGAAAAGCCAGGCAAATTAGCGCCAAGATGGGAAGGACCATACGTCCTTAACGAGGTCCTAGGCAAGGGAGCATATACCCTAAAAAGGATCGATGGGACCCTAGTTCCCCGCACCTGGAACGCACAACAGTTGCGCAGGTGTTACATATGAACTAAATCTTCAAAAGCGGAAAGAACATACAGGCAATGTATTTCTTTATTTTGTTTTGTATTACAAGCCTTGCGCTCTTATCAATACAAACATCCTTTTTACTTATCTCACTGTTTATTACAAATTGCATGTAAATTTCTTTGGTTCGCGCGAAAACAATATGGTCAAACATTGCATACCTCATGAACAGTCTAAAAACAAGGCAAGCTGTTACGCCTTTTAGACAAACGTTCAAACATGAGCATAATACCATCTTTCATTCACCTTACCTATCCAAAAGCAATTAAAAAACATGCAACATATTGTAATCCAAACACGTAAGAAGTAAAAACATAATCAATGTACATATCATTAAGTGTAACAAAGCATTTCATAAACAAGATCATGACAATGATCTTCAAAATTTTAGTTCCAGAAACTAAAATATCCACAAAAACAAAAAAAACCTTGTTTCTACAAAATAGCAGGACGATCAAACAGCAGCCATTAACAACGATCACACCCATGATCTTCAAAAAAGAATTTATGCTAACAGACTAGTATAAACGATCAAAAGAAGGGGCGAAACAACCCCCAAATCTAACCAACAACGGGTTCGTCTTCAACATCCGCTTCCCCCGGAGATTTTCTCCGGCGATGGTATACCAACCGGCAATCTTCCCTCCGGATCGTCGAAAAACGAACAGTGAGACCATCCGCATCCAGCACAGCACCACTATTAGCAACAACTTCCCCTTGCTGGAGAACCTTATCAGCAGAACAAGCCACCATAGAAGGATCAACAAGGATAGAGTCCTCTCCGGTAGCCATCAATGGTGGAGAGCTAGCAAGTAACAAAAGAGCTTCAGCAGCTTCTCGAATCCTTAAGATATCTGAAAGACGCCGGGAACGAACGGTACTTTTTCCCTTCATCTTCTCCAAATTAAAAATAGAAAGGCATCCCAATACATATATATACAAAACAAAAACTCAACCTCGAAAAACGAGAACCCTGCTCATCATTAATTGTCAGAATTATATCACATCCGAACGGCGCTACAGGAACCAGGGTCATATCCTCATTAATGAGGTTTGACAAGCGCCACTACGAATTTCAAGACAAAGAGACAAATACCCATTCTTACTGCCAGTTGACGTCATTACATGTCAGAACATGATTGCAAAGTTAAGATTTTTTCCTTTTTCCAACAAGATAAATCTTCTCATAGAAGCTTTCTTATTTTGACACGCCCAAAAACATTTCCCTCTCATAAGTCCAGTGCTCCACTTACTTGCATAAGTACAACACTAGACTGGGGGGACTTGAAGGGGTAAGGTCCCGAAAACCTCGGAAAGAGGATTTGAGACCATACCACAAACCAACCTTTCTAACCCTTTAACCTTGCGCGGCCGCGCACTGGTCTTACAAAAGGAAGAAAGCAATCAGTAATGTATAGTCGCGCGCCCAAAGGAAAACATAAATCCTTGCGCCTTCTCCCATTTACAAAGGATTAAAATCCTTTACCTCCGCCTAAATATCCAGACTTGGATATTATTTTACCCAGACTTAGGATTTATTTGTCTGTGTCTACACAGCAAGGTGTCACACCAGATTACAGCAGTAATCTTCTAGAAAGAAATACAATCGTGCACCACCCAGACGGTTATAACCGTCTGGACACGTGTCATCACCACAAGCTACCCCAGAATCACAACGAAGGCATGCAATTGGAGAGTAATCTCCACTTAATCACTTTCCACGTGGCAATCCCCGAGCCGTAGATCAAACCACGATCCGTGTGCATTCACACCGGATCGAGACAACTCAACAATTGATCAAAGAACTTAACGGAAGGAAATATAACCGCTACGGCGTTAGCATCTTCCGTCATCTTTTCAATAACAGGTTTTCCCTCCCAAAACTCCCGGTTATAAATATGAGAACTGTTCAGGTATAAACTCAGATCACTCTCACTTCTCAAATACTTATCTTCTCCGTTACCGATACTTATTCTCACGCCGGAGTCGGGTCAAGGAGAGAACCTTCTTCTCCCCTTTGACGAGGCTAACGGTGTTCTTTTTTGCAGAACTACCGGAGAAGAAATTCCATTGCAACTGAATCAACCGAGAGAGAGCTAACCCTTTTATGCGGATTCAAACCCCCTAACTATCTCGGTTCCGACCATTTAGTTAGTGTTTCTTCAAGGTTGATTTACTTTTTATTATGGTTATAATATCTAAAGGGGTCTCATATCTAAAAGGTAACTTTAAATCACATTTTTTTCTTTACCTTTGTAAGTGGATGTAACAACCCGCTTTTGGAAAGTCAAAGGAAGTCAAGATTGAAGTCAAAGGAAGAAAGATTGCTAATTGCGATCTGTCACTCCTTGCATAATTACTGATTTGACTTCTTTGACCTGTAATCGAATCTTTATTTTATTTGTTTTAGTTGTATTATGGAGTACTTGTTAATAATCGGGATTTGATCGCATATTAATCGCTAATCGACTTATCGCAATCGCATTCGCAACCCGAATTACGCGTTCTTGATATTGCTTTACGTGTGTGTGCCTACTATGTGTTACTTGTGCATGTTATGTTTATGTTGAGGTATTAATCACAATCACAATCACAATCGCAATTCTATCGCAAACGCTAAACACAAGTTATTTATAGTGATTGTATGTTAGATATAGTAGCTAAGTTATTTGTATGACTATTGGGTAAAACTATCGCATCGCTCACTCAAACCACATCGCAACGCTCAACACGCGAATCAAAACGACAAAACCCAACGCGCCGGACACCCGGATCGAGTGGCCAACCGATCGAGTGGCCATCCGATCGGACAACCATCTGATCGGTGTCCCATCCGACACTAATGCCCCTTTCTTTTTTGGGAAACCCTATCAATACCCCTCTGTTACATCATTTGTGATGTGACAGCTCCTTGTTCGACCAGCCGCACTCAAGCACACATTTCTGTCGATTTCTCATGATTCTTGTAAGTTTTCAACCTAAATCTTGTACTTCTATGATCTACACGCACTCCTTCATCTTTTTCACCTTTGAATCTTAACTTTAACCGTGAAATCACCTGATTTGAGGTGTTCTAGGGTGATGTCATCATGGAGTTCTTATGAACTTCAAGGTTTGTCTTCATTCCACGAAGAACAACTTAGATCTGAAGGATTTCCACAACATAAACAATGTTTTCTCATAGATCTACACATATTCTCGGTTAAAAGGATTGAAAGATGGTTTTCTAACTTTCTTTCAACTCTTTTACACTCAATGCACTCAAAACCGATAGAATCGGAGCTCGTTCCGATCTTCTACTCATTCTTAGTGAAGTGTTGGTTCAAGATCTGATTTCTATCTAAGGGACAACTAATTCTGGGTTAAGCATGAACCACCGTCACGAGCCGGTGAACTGATCGGACTAGGGTGATTCCTGTTCGAATCGAACAACTAGGGTCATGATGGGGTTTCTGTTGTTTAGCACGTTGTCATACCGTCTCGATCAAACCACAAAACTTAACAAAACTCCAAGTTGCAAAAGATCAGATCGCGGGACGGATTGCCGTCCGATCGGATTGCCATCCGATCGACCGCAATCCGATCAGATTGCACTTGAGGATTTCATATTTAAACAATTTTAACATGTTCAATTCTAACAGGTTGCCACCCGATCGGTAGACCATTTGATTGGATGATAATCCTGCTGTGAACTTGTTCTCTGAGAAATACCTCGCCGAACGGATCGTCAGCCGATCGAACTGCCGTTCGATCGAACGACCTGAAAGGTAGAGATACTTCTTTGTTTTCAAAATGCTACAACGAAAACTTCAAAGCCATCATACACAAACACATCCATCCCAACGAGTGTCAATCCGATCGAATGGCCATCATTTCGGATTGCCATCCGGCCGGATGTCACACCCTGACTTTTGCGGAAGTGTGATTATTGGTGTGACTTCTTAATACCATAGCATTCAATCATAACAATGCTATATAATAAAAACAGTAGATGTTCATCCATAAATTTTAAGTTTGAAAATAACATAACATACTTGTCTGAAACGTTGACACCAAATTCAAGTTACAAATCACATCGTGTTTAAATGAGTTCACGAAGACTCAACAAAACACCTTTAAATAAAACCGGGTTTAGAAACATGTGTCCCGTCCAGGAATAGGATACACTTCCTAAACTCTAACAACCTTGGATGACATCTTTTATTCATGACGCAGCTTGACTACATGCACACACCTGCCAGATCCACTTAGTTCTCTGAAATACATGTAATTTGAAAAACATAAACAGAAGTTAAGCGAGTTCATGTGTGAGTGTATGAATAAAAATTTAAAGTATGTCTGTAAGAATGTATGTCCTTGGTACGTAGCAGTAAGGAAAAACAGATCACCAATGGGTTGCAAAGCCAATGGTATGTGTGAAATGGTGCAGGAAGACTCAAACCTAGCAAACTTGTCTCCGGGAAGAAGACATAGTCACCACATGGGCCACCCTGGTCCGCATGGGTGTGGGCTTGTTAGGATTGAACCCTACCAGAAGAACAGATGATGTAAAGCCAAAACCAAGTCACAACAGTGGATTCATAATAAGCAGCTGTTTACATTAGACTTTCCCCTTGAAAGTGATTATAACATCTGATGGTCCTCTATCCACTGTCCGTTTACAACAGCTGCTGTCCTTCAAACTGCTGATGAAGCCCTGAAGACTGCTAAGAAGTAAACACTGCTGGTTCAATCTACTGATGCTAAAGGACTGCCCACTCAAGGACTGATCAACCTTGAGGAAATCACTGATGAAAGGAGAAAGCAGTAGTTGAGTATGTCACTTGTTTTGTATAAAGTCAGTGGTTAAGATTAACAGTGTTTGTATAGGAACAGTGGTTACAGGTTGTTAGGTTGTTAGATGTCGCTTTCATGGTGACGTCAGCTGAGATGCTTCAGTGGTTTGGTTTGCCTATAAATGGAGCAGTACCCTGTACTGTTACATTTGATTGACTGAGTGAGTTCTTCTCCTCTAGTCCAATCCTTTCATCTTGTGCGATCAACCATGGAGTATCAGGCTGAGGGGGAGTTTAGTTTGTAAGCATGATTTGTAATATTTTGATTTGTATTGTAATCATTCGACTCAATGAAAAGCATGTATTTATCAAAACTATTTTTCTCTATGATTGTGCTTACAAAGTTTGTTGTTCATTTCCGCTGCACTTAAACTCTGTTCATTCCTATTGATTTGTTCAAATTATAACAAACAAACACCATCATAAGTCCCTCCGATCCTAACAATTGGTATCAGAGCCTGGACAGTCAAATTCGATCTAACAATCAATTTGACATAACAGTTCAGCTCAAAATTCATTGATGCTAAGGTTGATCGTATTTAGTTGAAAAAAAGAGTAACGAGTGATCACGTTCAAAGTGGCTATTCAAAAATTCTGTAAAACAACCAGGATGTCATAAGACACACAAAATTCACGTAATGGCAAAATCATGCATAAATCACCAATAGTTCCAGATCTGAAAAATTCATCTGGTAACTTTGGTTGGATTATTCATATTACAAAATTGATTTCAAAAGTTATTTTGAAGTTTGTGATGTTTTCATCATAACTGATGCTAAGGTGTTCACCTCATGATTAACAAAGGGCTATGATCAGATAAAACATTGGTGTCTTTGTTAATACTAAAAGAGGGAAATCAAAACTTTAGCTATCAGATTTTATGTATTCAGATCATATGTAATGTGAAATTTGGCATATGCATGTGCAGAAATGACCAAATTTCTTAAAACGTTACTGTAAAATGATTTTGGAATTAAAGCATTCCTTCCTTAGAACCTTCCAGTAAGTATTTAAAACTTATCAATGGAAAGGACAAAAAAGGGAAGAAGAAGAAGAAGAAAAAAATCACAAAACCTCTTAAGTGTGTTTATTTCAAAAACTTTTGAAGTCAAAAGAAGTGAATATAAATACAAAACACTTAAGAGATCAAAATTTGGGTTAAAAATGGTCATCAAGCAACCGTGTGTACTCATTGATTCAGGGAAATTCAGGTAACATAAGTATCACTGGTGATTAACCTTACAAGAGGACTGGACAAAATTTTTCAAAATCATCACATGATAATAAGGTCTATAAAAGGGCTTTCAAAATTTATGTGAACATGTCTCCTCATAGTTGCAATCAACTGATAAGAAAATGGTATCAAAGTAGAGGTGATTAAAATGTATTTCAAACCATTGACCATACTCCTAAACTTGAGTATAATGTGATAATCATTTATCAAGTTTTATTTCACCAGATCGTGTTGTTCCTGTTTTCAGATAACCTTTATTGTTTTTTCAAAGGTTTTTCTTCAATAAAACAGGATATATTATTCTTGATTTTTCTTAGAGAATGATATAATTTGTACTTTTACTTGTTTTAGATAGTAAAAGTCTCAAACTCCTGTCAGGTAGTAGAACCCTTATTTTTTAGGGTGATACTTTCCTTGAGAAATAGCTTAAAAGGTAATGGTGAAATGGATAAGGTCATTTCAAACTCAAGTTGTCATCGCAGATAAAAGATTGATTGCTAACTGACCTTAAAATGCTTGATTAACTCATGGTTTATTCAAAAGATTAAAACACAAAATGAGTGGTCAATATAAAAGGTTTTTATCATCAGGGATATCAAACCACTGTTTATAATCCTGAATGAAAATCTCTGAAAGATCTGCTGATATGTTAATCTTGACAATATGCATCTAAAATGTGTTTTGCAAAGGATGTCATTTTATAGATACTTCAAAACAGCTGGTGTACAAAACACCTGTTAAAGATATATCAACAGTTGCAGACCAATCTAGCCTTAAAATAACAATCACTGCTGATAATTGTCCATAAAAAATGGATAAAAATCAAAACAGTTTCTTAATTTCATGATTCATGCCCATAACCACTGATCTGTTTCAAACATCTGTTCAGAAAATACTGTCCACTACTGAAAGTCAACCCCTGTTCTCTTGATTCCTTGAAAATCACTGATGTTCAAAATCAGTGTTTTCAACCACTGATATGCTATCCACTGATAGTGAAAGTCACCCACTGTGGGCCCATATGTCCTTCTAGCAACCACTGATAGTTGTACTATCAGTGGTTTCTTAAACAACTGTCTTCCACTATTCATCTTTTGTCAGAGGTTGGCACGTGGTCAGTACTTATCCGTCAGATCTTTGTAACCGTCGCCACGTCAGCACTCACTTTTTCACTTTATAAAACCCTGCCCTAACACCCAAACAGGGTTTTCACTGTCGAATCGAATTCATAAAAATTCCTTTCTCAAAGCAGTTTTTCATCTCATTTCCACAAATTCCTTCACAACTTTCTTCGACCGTCTTCTCCAAAATGACTAAATCGAAGTCCTCCGCAAAATCCACTTCAAAATCATCTTCCAAAGAGGCCTCTCAAAAGGCTAAACCTATCGAAATCCCACACAAACCTTCTCACAACCTTCTGGGTCTTCTCACAAAACCCAGCACCACTGATGCTTTCGACTCCATCATTGATATCATGTCTGCATCAAAGTATAAAACTTTGTTAATAGCAGATGTACCAATTTACTTGGCGACCCAAAGAGAGTTCTGGAAAAATGTGACCCTTGACAAGCAAGGTGAGACTGTCATAGCTATCAACTCTTCTCTAAAGGGTAAAGCTATCAAAATTACACCACAATCCATCTCGGAGGTCTTTCAACTCGATGATCAGCAAGGTAAAACTTCCTTTCCTAAAAACGATTTAAAAATTGACTTTCTTGAAAGAGGGTATGCGGAAATAATGATGAAGAGGGATACCTTACAAAAAGGTTTCTTCCCTCCTGTAACAAGGTTTTTATTTCATACCCTCCTAATGTGTGTTTCAAACAAAACCACTGCTTTTAATGAAATACCATTGAAGATTCAAAACCTGGGATATGCTATTCTTCAAGAAGAAAATTTTAATTATTCTCAGGAAATCTTTAATGATCTGGTTAAAAATGTTGAAACAAAGGCATTCTTACTGTTTTCAAGATTTCTAAGTTATTATTTTGAAAAGAAACTTGGTAAGAATGATGCTTCTGCAATAAAACAAGGTGAATCTTTTCAAATACACAGCTTAACTGCTGAAACTTTCACAACAATGTCAACACCTTGCAAAACACAAGCAGAGGTGCCTGAGCAGAATTTAGTAGCTACCACTGCTCCTCAGGTATCTACTGCTGAGCCCACTGCTCAAGGTGATCAAAGCAGCAAAACAACTGCTTTGAAACACCCACACCTACAATCCACAAAAAGCCAAAGCAAAAGAAAACTCAAAAACCCCCCAAACCTACCAAAAAGGCAACTCTAGAGGATGAGATACCAGAGCAAATGCCAGTGACAGCACAAAAGTCACAAGAAACCACTGCTGCTACTTCCTCACAACAGTTGGTAGAAATATCTCAACCTATGACTGAAACTCCTCCTGGTTCTTCTAAAAAAGAACATGTTGTACATATAGGGACACCACAATATGATGCTCTGGAATCACTTGCTTCCATCATCCACAGCCCAATGCCAGGGGCCAATTCTCTTTCTACACCCAACCTTACCTCCACAATTCCCGCACCAACAAAATTATTGTTGGATGCTATTGATTTGAACCAGGCACAAACCAGTCCTTCTCACTCACCTATCAATGAGAATATACTTCAACAAACGACTGGGTCTGATGTATCAATCATAGCTAACCCACCAACAAGACCTGAGAAGGTTACACCCCTTGAGTTACAAGTAACTCTTGGTGGTAATCCAAGTGAAGTAGCCACTACAAGTGCTGAACCCACTGGTTTGCATTTGGACAGTGGTTACATCAATAAGACTTCCTTGGAGGCAATTTCTTCTATGGGAACATTTGTGTATCCAGTTTTCACTGGTTCACTAAAAAGTATCTCTTTCTGAAGGAAGAAGTCCCCAGTACCGAGAAAAAGGGGCATCAGTGGATGATTTTTGGAATAGAATTCCTCAATCAACCACTGTTACAACCACTGATAGTGGGAAATCAGATGATTCCATTAAGTTGGGTGATGATTTATTGTACCAAGAATTGACGGCTAGAGTTGACAAACTAGACACATCTGTTGCAGAAATCAAAGGCATGCTGCAACAGGTGTTGAAAGATCAAAAGGTACCATCCATTGCTGCATCAACTTCAATAGCTGAGTCAACATACACTCTCACTGCAAGTGAGTTGTGGAATTTATTTCAACCATTGCTCAACCATCAAAAACAACTAGCTGATCAGCAACATGAGATTCAAGTTCAAAAGATCAGGAATGTTATGGATGAAAGGTTTAAAGACACTCAAGCTGATATCAAGGCAATTAAGGCCCACATATTAAGCACCTCTGGCACTATTCCTCCCTCTATCATAATTATAGATAACCCAAAACCAGATGATGCCAAAAAGGGGGAGAAAGTGGAACCAGATGGCTCTAAAAAGATTGATGAAACCACTAAGATCCTTGTTGATGAAAAAGCAAAGGTAAAAAGTGATTTAGAAGCAAAGAAAAAAAGCAAAGTTTGAACAGGAGAAGAAAGCTTTCATGGAACTGAATGCGCAGGGTACTTCTGAGCTAAAGGATGATGAAAATCCCAAGGATGAAAAGAAGAAGCCCACTAGACAAGTGAGGCAACCCAAATCCATACCATCCAGATCCAGAAAACACACTCCCAAACTTCCTAAAAGCTCCACACATCAATCTTCCACCCAAACAGCTGTTGCAACACCTGCTGTCTCAACAACAGTTGATACTTTAGTGGTTTCAGCAGTTGTTAAACCAACAACCACCACCTCAGTTACAACAACTACTCTCACTCAAACCATTCAAACCACTGCCCCACCAGAAATACCATCATCTCCAAAAACCATCTCACCTCCTGCTAAAAAGCAGAAGACATCAGATGTTACAACATCTGTTGTAATGACAACAGTGGTTGAAACATCGGTTGTCTCAACACCTGTCAGTCCAAACACCCTCACTTCACTTCAAGCCATCTTCACTCCAATCAACAAATCACCCAAAAGCACTCCTTCACTAGAGAAAACTTACACCAGAAAAAGAAAAACAACTCACGCAGATGATGACAAATATGATCCTATTGCTGCAAAATATCCACTGGAACTGGAAGCTGTAAAAAATGAGATGAGACAATTCTACACTTAGGATGATCCTTCAAAAAGAAGATTTCCTTCTCTCATAGGCTTCAGAAACCCAGAAAATATGGATGAATATCTCCAGCTCAAAGCAAGGCAGGCTAAGATAAGAGCCAAACTTGAATGTGAAGATCAAAGTGACAAAGCCATTTCTGAAAGAATGGAATTTTTGCTCACTAAAGTCAAACAGATGGAGGACTATGCAAGAGATCTGAGCAAAGAAATGTCAAATTTACCACCCAAAGCAGATCTACGAAAAGAAATGAGAAAAGAATATCTTGCATACATCATGAAAGAAAAATTCTACCCAGCTGAAGAAAAACAATTCGAAGAATGGCCAATAGTTGCTTTAAAGCATGAGGCAAACATAATTGAAAGAATAAAAAATGATCCAAGCAAGAAGAGGACAGCTCCAAACTGGAGCAAATACAAAAAGCTCATTGCTGATCTTACATCTGAGTACAAAAGGAAGAAGCAAGAGCTGGTGGATGCAAAGGTTGGACCTGCAAATGTCATAGCAAAATGGACTAGGCAATATACAGATGAGGCCTATGAGAGGCTAAAGAAAAGGAAGATGACAGATTCAAACACACCAAAGAAGCCTGATCACATAAAGCCAAAACATCAGATCAAAACTTCTGAACCACTGCTCACATCAACAGACATCTCAGACATTGAGTTAGATCAAAGAAAGAGACAAGAACTGATTGATAAAGAGACAACTAAAGATATAGCTGCAGCAAATGAGATCATAAACAGGGCTTTCAAACAAATGGCAGCTGAAAATCCTGAACAGATAAAAGCTCAAGATAGTGCTTAACAAATCTTCACAAGGCCACAATCACCAGACTCATCAGTAAACAAACCTCTCCCAAGAAACCCATTGGGTTCAAAAATACTAAAATGGATGTCTGATCAAAAGACCCATGTATTGACTATGATCAGATCCAATGGTGAAGTGAAGTACATATCAAGGAAACAAGCACTAGGCCTTGGTGTTAAAGATCTACAAGATCTCCTTGAACTTACACTGTGCAGGGATGAGGATGACTCAAGTTTCAAGGACTTTGAAGTGGAATTTAAAAAACAAGCTAAGGAACATCTGATGAGAAAATAAAGATCCAGAATAATGAAAGGTTTTGGCATCATCTGTTCCAGGGGGAGATTGTTAGGATTGAACCCTACCAGAGGAACAGATGATGTAAAGCCAAAACCAGGTCACAACAGTGGATTAATAATAAGCAGCTGTTTACATTAGACTTTCCCCTTGAAAGTGATTATAACATCTGATGGTCCTCTATCCACTGTACGTTTACAACAGCTGCTGTCCTTCAAACTGCTGATGAAGCCCTGAAGACTGCTAAGAAGTAAACACTGCTGGTTCAATCTACTGATGCTAAAGGACTGCCCACTCAAGGACTGATCAACCTTGAGGAAAGCATTTATGAAAGGAGAAAGCAGTAGTTTAGTGTGTCACTTGTTTTGTATAAAGTCAGTGGTTAAGATTAACAGTGTTTGTATAGGAATAATGGTTACATGTTGTTAGGTTGTTAGATGTCGCTTTTATGGTGACGTTAGCTGAGATGCTTCAGTGGTTTGGTTTGCCTATAAATGGAGCAGTACCCTGTACTGTTACATTTGGTTGACTGAGTGAGTTCTTCTCCTCTAGTCCAATCCTTTCATCTTGTGCGATCAACCATGGAGTATCAGGCTGAGGGGGAGTTTAGTTTATAAGCATGCTTTGTAACCTTTTGATTTGCATTGTAATCATTCGACTCAATGAAAAACATGTATTTATCAAAACTATTTTTTCTATGATTGTGCTTACAAAGTTTGTTGTTCATTTCCGCTGCACTTAAACTCTGTTCATTCCTATTGATTTGTTCAAATTATAACAAACAAACACCATCATGAGTCCCTCCGATCCTAACAGGGCTCGCTACACCCAAATAGATCTATCACTCATGTCCCTTGGTCCTACAATGTGGATTAATGGCCTTAAGTGTTATACCCACCTTTCACATGATCTAGCAGTAACCCTCCTTAAGCAAATCATACCATGTATAAAACGTTTGTAAATAATCGTAACATGTATATCACCCCCGAAGTTATAAAACTGAAAACAGTTAAAAGAAAAGGGGGACATGAACTCACAGTATTGCGTCTTCAGAAGCGTAACCCAAATCTCCTCAACGAACACGACTCCCTACAATGTACTAATGTCTATTAGACGACGGGCCGTGCATTGGCTTAGGGTTTAACGTTTTTGAGTTACGTTTCTTATGTTCCCAATATTATTCCAAGTTATAGTTACTTGTTAAAATAAATTATTTTAACTTTAAATTATATTTAATTTTTGGAATAATCGTTAAGCAATATTTTTGTATTAACACTTCTCAAGTATTTATTTTCGTATTTCCTTCCCAAGGATGGGGGTATTTTATACATGTATATTTGCATTCTCGTATTTGTAGTTTCAAGATAATATATTTTCAAGTCTCACTTTAGAAAATATATATATAACTTATTTGTCAAAATAATGTATTTCAAGAAAATATATATTTTCCCAAAATCATATATCTTCAAAATATACTTAAGAAAAATATATTTTAATTTCCCAAAATAATATACTTTCTCCGTGTCGAAAATATGATATAACTTGGTAATATGTTCAAAAATCATATTTTCACTTCTTGTATCCAAAGTAATATTTACCAAAAATGTATTTATAACGGTATTTTCCGGAATATTGTAAGTTACGTTTTTGCGTTCGGTTTCACAATATTTAGTGGGTAACTTATATATTTCATTCCTTGTGATTTCTGGTATTATTTTGGATTGTACATTCTTGGTATTTTTGTTAAGTTATATTACTTTACTCTAAAATAACATAACTTACTTCACAAAGTATACAAATATCCACACAAGTGTCTTTAATATAAATATATTCTAAATATATATTCACCCATTTTTATTTATAAAAACAAACCTCCGATACTTGTATTTTTGTTACAAAAATTATGGCAAAATTTATATTGAAAACTTATGATCAAAATACACTTGTAAATATTTGTTAGAAAATATTTCTTTAAGTGTTTATATTTTTAGAAAATTTTACCATAGTTTCCTTTGAAAATGGAGGTGTCCATGCTATTAAAGCATATCATTTTCTTTTCAAAAATCATCACAAACAACCAACAATCAATCCCTAAACAACTTATACTTACCAAGTGCAAAAACTATTCAATTTACATCACAACATGAACTTGATATTTCTCAAAAACTTGTAGTAACTTTGTAAAGTTTCTGGTAGACTTAGTTACTCTTTAAAGTGAGCTTATTTCTTTAAAATCTCATTCTTGAAAGTTTTAGGTGTTTACAACTTGTAAACATATTTTACAAAAATGTTTCTTTGTGAGATCTTCTTGTTTCATAAGTATTTACACACTTGTTTTACCTATAAAATAGTGTTGGTTTAAGTAAGAACCAATATTTAAAAAAAAAAATCATTTTTTTGAACTTGGTTCTTTTGAAAAACCATCCATAAATCTTAGATTCATAAGTTTACTAGCTTACTTTGTTTATTATTTTGCAAGAAATCATCTTTTTATTCAAGTTCATGCTTAACACATGAGGATGATCATCTTGTGTTAACACATAATCATCCTCTAACTTGCTAGATCATGTGTTTAATCACAATCTAGCAAGCTCCTTATGATGATCAACATCATAATCTCAAGTAAACAACAAGCAAGTATTATACATACACTAAACAACACTATTTCATCAAGATTTCATCATATATAAGCTTTATGTTCAAGATTCATGTTTATGTCTTTTAGTGTTCTTGTGATTATCAACATAATACATCTTTTAACCAACTAAAAATAGAAGTATCAAAGGGTTAAGAGGGTCTTACAACTAGCTCTAAGCTAGGGAAGAACACTTGATGATGGTGAAGACAAAAGTGATGGATAATAGCAAACAAAAGAGGTCCTTGATGATCCACAAGCACCAAGCTTCCTTAATCACCTTCTAACACCCTTGAATGATCTTGGATTGCATGAACTTGAAATGAAAACAATGGTGGTGTTTGGATGGGGGTTCGGCCGAGAATGGCTAGGAGAGGGAGATAAAGATGTGGTGTGAAGAAGATTAAGTGATGATCCAATATTTAATCTCTAACCCCTTTGTCCAATGGTTCTAATGTTCCCTTAAGTACATTACAATATCTTATGCAATCTAAGCAAAATCAATAGAAGATTTATGGCAATCTTGGAAAGATTATGGTGATCACAAGTGTGGCCACATGTAACCGTAAATACCAAGAGGGGGGGGGGGGGCGTTATGTGTAAGTTTAAATCAAAAGTTAGATGATATAGTTGAAAGTTAAGGGTATTAGTTAGTGTTTATGTGTAGGATGCATTACACAGTGTGTTAGGGTGTTCGGGGATCACAACTAGCCAAGAAATAATAAAACAATGCTTCTAGTAATATTTTGGTGTTCCGGGTAATGTCCGGTTGTTCGGTTAGATACCGGTTCATTAAAGTGTCAAGTTATTCCGTTTAGTGTTCTTTAAGTACCCTTTCGTGACACTTTTAATTCCCGACACTTAGGAAAGCATACAGGACCATTTTGCTATATTTTTGCACATTACTAGCTTGTTAAAAAGCTGAATTTTGCTGAAATATGCAGAATTCTGCACTTTGAGTGGGTTTTAGGCACTTTCCGACACTTAAACTATCACCTAGTGACGCAGTTTTATGGTCCTTACTTTCCTGCACTCCATACTAGTGTAGTACTTTGTCTCTGGCCCTTACGGGGTCTCAATAAATTTATCTGCTAACTATGCTCTGTTTATGTACTGACATTGTCAGCATCTTTCTGAGTTATCCGCTAACTGTGCTAACTGTGCTTTGTGCATCATATATGTCAATAAAGTTTGCATGTGATAATGAGATGATGTTGTGTAATATGTGATGCACATGTATGTAGGATACAGAAATCAGAAAGCAGTTTAAGTTATTAATTGTAATTCAGCACAGTCGTTAAGCACTAATCAATATTAATTAATTGTACAGATACCTGGATTTATGAGGGTTGTCACACCGGATGACCACTCGACACTTGCTTCAGTTGCATCGTTTTACGCGCCGCTCATCGTTTATGCTATCATCCTGATCAGGCAAATCTAACTCTAGCGCTCCCTTCAATCCATTAACTTCCATTGCTATGAGTATACTCGATCCCTTTTTTGCTTTATGCACTTTTGGGTATTACATACGTTACTTATTCTAAATCACATCGAACACACAACGCAAACACTATTTATACGCTGACCGCTAAATCACATCGAACACACAACAGCAAACACTATTTATAACACTGTTTGTTATGTTTACACATTGATTGCTGTCTACCTGCCTTAGCAACGATAGTACTATAGTTTGGACTCAACACCTGTTCACCCAGGGGTTGTTAAGGACAATACTTCACGTGTTCGCAGTGGTGAACATGTGATGCGCACTCACTACTCGCAGTCAACTCGTAGTCATTGGTAATGATAGGATCTTTGTCGATAACTTACATGCTTCACATTATACGTTGTCCATGCTAGTTATGCATAAACTATTTCGAACTCTATTATACTATTAAACTTGTATTCTCACCTTTACACTATGTGTATTGACCTCTATTTTAATGTATGTGACAGGTGTTTAGGATGCTTATTTGCTGGATGTGGAATCAAGTAGGAGAGTCTAGAAACAAAGACAATTTATTTTATTTAAATCTGAGTTGTTGGAACATGTTATTTGTTTTTGAGATATCGATGTCTGTAGTAACTTAATTTGCTTGATGGGTTATGGTATGGGACATAATATTAACTATCTGGTAATGTAGTTGTTATGAAATTTCTCTTGAACAATCTGTTTCGCTCAGTGTCGCGCCCCGATGATTCCGCCATCAGTTGAGGTGTGACAGATTGGTATCAGAGCCATAACTAGAGGGAATTAGGCAAGACTCGACCTAGTCCGGGTCAATGTCTTAGAGACGACCTAGTCTATAGTCTAAGTACCAACAGACCGACTTGTGCATACCCGGTGAGGGTACTGCACGAGCTTACATGCTATTCTCGCTCGAACTCGCTGTACACTACACCCTTGCGCGAACATCGCATACTACAGTTCCACGCAAGACCAGCCTTTCCTAAGGCTGGATACACACACGAACGAATGATCTGGTTAAGATTAGGTGTGAAAACCGCAAACTCTCGACTAGATCACTGTAACACCCCGAAATTTTTAAAACTTTATATTAGAATTATAAAGTACAAAATAAACGAGAATAAGCTAACTAGGAAATAAATAACCCAATTAGCTATGAGGCTTGTAATAACACATGAATGAATTAAAATGCCTAAATTATAAACTAAACAAAAATTGAGGGGCTTATGTTGAAGAACTTGAAACTTGAATGATTAAAATCAAAATAACCCACACCAAACACACAGTTAGGTGTGTCTTGTCGAACAAGAACACAGGGGTGACATAAGGCTCCCCACCAAACCCTAGTTCTTGTCACAATTGATCAAATTAACAGTTCAAATCAGTTCCAAATCGATTTTCAAGCACGAATTAGTGATCACCTTGTTGAGGGGATCATAAGGTATGCAAAATCTTGATGTTTTCATTCATCTTAAATTCTAGGTTAATTGTGAAAATCGAAATTGAGCTTGATTATGTGTTGTATAGATGAAATTGGAAGTGATATGATGTCTAGAGATAAACCCTAGATGATTTCTTGTTAAAATCTTGCATGATACTTGTAGGGTTCATAATCACCATTGTAGGTGATTAATGGGTTTTGTAGAAACTTGATAAACACTAGGATTATGATTCTTGTTCTTGTGTAATCCGAGTTTATGAAGTAATTCCTGAAATATTGATGCTAAAACATGTGTAAATTTGCCTAATTGATGTTAATTTAGATGAAAACGACAAGTCATGAACTTGGTTCTAACTATGTAAAAATTTGACCCGCTAGGTGTTTGTTAAAATGCCTAAGTGAGGATTAAAATGTTAAAAATTGGATGAAAACACAGATTTGATTATTATAGCGAATTATGCGTTAATGATTATGAAAAAAGTTCTAAATTGGTTGTGAATTGAACTCTTTAGGCAAAGAATCTGGATCGTCGAGCGGACAAGCCGGAGGGGATACGCGTTTGAAGGGTGTGCTCTAAAGGTACGTGACTTGAGTCCCGTTACATTATGCATAAATGTTTGGTTTTAGTATACAAATGGTGTCGTAGTGTAATATACGCGTTTGGTGTGTCTTTGAAGTGGTGAAGCTCACTCGACAATCAAACGGGTCAAAATAATGGTTGGAAATGGTTTGTGTCACACCCCCAAAATCCACATGCGAAGTACCACCGCTTGGAGGCGTGACTGACCAGGATCCAGCCACCAATTATACTGAGCATTGGTCAATAGTAAAAATGTTTACCAACCACAATAGTTAGTAAACATTATAGTTCGAAGTTTTAAAGGTTTAAGTTCAAATAACAGTTTAAGTAAACAGCGGAAGCATAAACCAAACAGTTTCAAAACAAGGTTCATAGTTCAAGATTATTTAAAACCCAACACATGGGCTAGACGACCACTACACATCCCCAAGCTGCAAGCTGCTGAGTCACTGGGTACCTGCAAAGCATGCAGTAGGGTATCAACAAAAATGTTGGCGAGTTCACGAGTTGTCCAGTTTTTAATTACCAAAAACTTGTTTCACCAGTTAATTTATCCGTTTATACATGCGATGGGGAGCTACCCCATAAGTAAGCGACTAAACTGTTTTTCCAATACCGAATACTTACTTAACCGTACGTTTCCGCAGTGCCCCGTTTGTCAATGTTCTATCATCATTGATGGTTTTCCAGAGTACATTAGTTCACTCTCGTTCCCAGTAACAAGGGTCGGTGTGAGGCTGGTTACACCTAAATAGCGTTATTAACTAATAACCCGTTCGCCAGGCCCCGGCGACTAATCGGTATTAAATGGTAGGGACTTAAGTGATAGAGTTTCGTTTAGTGTTGCTTGTTGCATTACCGTATAAACAATAATTAACTAAGAGTCCCATTTAAGGGGAAGAGAATAGGTTTGTATCCCTTACGCGGGGATAGCGTTGTTTAAGTTTCTGTTTCCCAAAACCACCGGGAACGCATGCTTTAATAGTTGTGAACTCACCTTGGGTTGCTCGGCAGTTTAGTTTACTTAGTCAAACACGTTGGTCACCACGTCCTAACATGGTTACCAGTATAGGTCAGGTTTGGGTACAAAGAAGTCACGTATATTCTACACGTATCTAACACATAGCATACTTATCACATAAAGTCATTGGGCCAGTTCTATCACATGTTCAGTAACGCATAATCCATTTAAACAGTAACAAACATGAACAGTTCATACAATTCGGCCCAATAACGTAGACAAGTAGCCCAGATGAGACAAGGTGGTCTCGACTCGAGAACACGCGGTCTCGAGTCGCAACAGGGAGGTCTCGAGTCGTGGACTTCTGGTCTCGAGTAGTGCAGGTATGAGTCGCAACCTCAGGGATCTCGAGTCCAGTCTCGAGTCGCAATCAGAAGATCCCGAGTCGAGACCTAGATGGTCTCGAGTCCCTGAAGTCTGTTTTGAGTTGCTTGGACATGGTCTCGAGTCGCAATCACTACAGTCTCGAGTTGTAACTCAATGGTCTCGAGTCGAAACCAGAGGTCTTGACTCGTTTGTCTGCTGATTCTGGTACACCTGCAAGATTTGTACTAACCAATAGAATTCTAATTTCATGATTTGGTGTACTATCCAATGAGGGTTCACAAACATGTTTTCTTGTCTAAACTATATTCAAAATGGATCAAAGCACACAATTCAAATCTTCATATCATGTTCATAATACATTCAAACAGTTCATCATTTTTTTAGGGTTTTTATATTAAATCAAACATGTTCATCCTATAAACCTATGTTCATTCAATCCAACCTAACCCCAAATCGGGTCATAATTTAATCATCATCATTGGCCCTATATCTAGCACATAGTCACCGGTTCATCCTTAGATTTAAGTTTATTTATGCATTTGTCATAAGAATCTTGCACACCATTTTTAACAACATCCTTATTCAATTTGACGCATAACTAAGCATGTGGATCATTTACAACCAAGAACATATAATCATTCAACATCTTTAACCGATCATCTACATTATTTACTCATACAAATTATTCATGGAAAACATTTAAACAAAGCATGCATATCATTTATCAACCAAGCATCTTTTATCAAACAAACACCTTCATTATGGATAAACAACAATCTTCATGTATTTTGTCACTAAACAACTAAAGGGAGACACTAACCGGCTAGATACTTCAAGTGTGAGGGTATGAAGGGTCGATGAGTGAACTTCCGAATGATGATCCCAAGCTCGAACCGAGAGTCCTAGTGTTGCCGGTTGGATCTGAGAGAAAGGAGGGGAGGGGTGATGCTTGATTGTTAGGGTTTAAGGTCTTATAGAGAGAGAGAGAGAGAGAGAGAGAGAGAGAATGAAGTGAGAGAGAGTGTAAAGGAGAGTGTGTGAGGGTTTTAGGTTTATATGTAGAAGGTGATGCACTCTAAGTGGGTTTCCGAGTGGGCTAAGGGAGGTTGCGGCCCATCCGGCCCATCTGTCATTGTTTACTCGAGACCGAGTGGTCTCGAGTCGGGTACTTGTGTTGTTGGGCTGGGTAGGTAGGTTGGGAGCCCATAGTGTGCAAGGGAGGGGTCTCGGCCCGGCTCACTAATATACATACTACATATACATCACCATACCTTATACATACACATTATCGACACATAGCACATTAGGATAAATCACAAACTTTCATATAATAATGTGTACACGCAAAACTAGAACAAGAAGGTTGCTCGGGAAAACCCAGAGTGTCACAGTTTGGCTTGTCATCAAAGTGATGGTTTTCACTCGACAACCAAACGGGTCAAAATGATGCTTTTAAAAGGGTCATGTGTGTAGAGACTTGAAAGTCTCATATTGCATAAGTGTTGGATAGTAATACGCCAATGAATTGGTTGTGCTAATTTAAGTTTACGGATCCGAGATATCGGGTCAAACGATAGAAATAAGTTGTAAGTGTTGCTTGAAGCGGTATGCTTGAATTTTGAGAAAACAAGCATGAAATTCTAATGTGAGAGTAAAGCCATGGAATGGCGCGGATACGCCAATATTTACATGCCCGAGGATTTGGGTAATTACGTCTAAAAAGATTTAGAACTGAAAAATGGTTCTAGGCACATATAGCTAATGGGTTGAATAATTGAAACAAGGATTTTGTGAACCATACGTTCGTAATTCGGTTTTCATTGTGTGAAATTTACATGGTTGGATCCGTAATTTTATTACGGACTCCTAGGAAAAAAGAATCGACTAAAACGGACAACCGAGTAAAAAGTTATGATGGTTTAAAGTTAAATTTTTACAAATTTTCGGTGCTGGGCAAATATGCAGGTCCAGAAACTGGACCTGCTGGAAAACGCATTCCCCCGCGCCACGCGATGGGGCAACTAAATCCTGGCGCGACATGCGGAGCCTCCCGCGGCACACGAAGGTGAATCTTGGGTCTGGCACATGGCGCGACAGACCAAGAATTAAGATTTTTATTTTTTTTGATACATGTATGCTATTGGGGCTTGTCTATGTTTATTAATAAGTTGTCAAAACTAACATTTGATGCGGTTTTGACCTCAAGTGATGCTCGTTAGTTAGGGATGTCGATCAAGCGTGAAATCAAGAACCGAACACCATTTTTGAAGCTTCCGCACCAATCTAAACATGTCTAGACAATGCAACTCTATTAGATGTGAATGTTTTAAACTAGATGGTTGCTTATGTTAATTCACTAAAACAGTGTACATATTAACTGATTAACTAAGTTTTTATTAACTATGCATTTTGATTTAAAAAGTCCGTATTTTATGATTAAACAATGAAATAAATAAGATGAGTGTTACAAGTTGGTAATCAGAGTTCAAGGTTATTAACAATGTGTGTTCGGTTCAAGCTTGATCAAACATCCGGTAAGAGTTAATTGTTTTAGTAGATTTATAAAATATAGAAGGGAAGTATGAATTGACGTGCACCGGAAGAGCGTGTTAACACACTCAAACCCGGAAAGTGCATTAAATTAGAACAGTTAAAGAAAGTTATGAACTTGGCCAAACCGAAGGAAATAAAACATATGTTATAGATGAAATGTTTAACGGCTGGTATAAACATTTCAGTTTTTTAAAGATGACGGACGAAGGTAATGTTAATGCGGTGCCGATAGTCACCGAGCAAATGAAGGAAGTGATTGCCGAGGAAGTAGGAAAGGCAATTGAAAATAGCTTATCCAGCTTTATTGATAAAATCCAGAACACGGTACTATCGGTTGTTGATGAGAGAATCAAGAAGTTGGAGGATAGTACCAACATAGCTAAAGAAAAGTCGGGAGAATGCAAGGGCTGCTCGTACAAGGAATTTATGGCATGTAAACCACCACTTTATAATGGAGAGGTGGATCTGATAATATGCCAGCGTTGGTTAAGCGATATTGAGGGGCTATTTGAGAGAACCCACTGCGACACGAATGACTTCGTAGCTTATGGTACGGGTCAAGTTAGAGGTCAGGCAAAGGATTGG
>JARYGA010023594.1:0-60784 GCA_030545235.1 Helianthus tuberosus | reverse complement strand
TGTCATAAAAGACATCATATTGCATACTAAACTGCGCAATTTAGCACCTTAACGAACCGGTAACCAAACGAACAACCGGACATTACCCAAAACACCAAAATTCAACTAGAAGCATTGCTTTAATGTAATGAAGCTAGTTATGAACCCTAAACATCATGTTACTACTTAAAACATATAAACACTAACTTCTTCTCCTTCACCCCCAAAGCTCACGGCCATACCTCCCTCTCACACAACCTCCATTTTTAATCCATTCTCAAGCATTCTAAGGTGTCCTCAAGGTGTTTCAAGCCTAACTAAGAAGGTTGGAAGCAAGGGAATTGGAATGACCTTCACAAGGAGCTTTTATCCACTTCATTTCTCCATCAACTTCCATCTTGTTCTTCCCTAGCCATAGTGCTAGTAGTAAGCCCCTTTAATCTTGTTATTATTCATAAGTTTAGTGGTTAAAGTAAGATGTAACTTGGTAAACTAAAGAATCTCACCAAAACATAAGCATGAACATGAACATAAAGCTTAAAAACATGAAGATCAAAGTTGTTTAAGTGTATGTAGTAAATTTGTTTGTTGATTTCTTGTGTAAATGGTGTAGGTCACCATATGAAGCTTGCTAGATGATGATTAAACACATGGTCTAGCAAGTATTGTCACACCCCAACCACGTAAAACAACAAACTGCGGCGAAAACATCAGGGAGTCGTGTGGCAGAATTATTGTTTCAAAACACATGATAATTAAAGTTAAGTTTTACAAGCTTAAATTATTACACTGTCTTAGTTCAAACAAAACACATAACATAAAAGATTATAATTTTCTTGATTTTAGATTGCTAAGGCCCAAGTCGCCCTAAGTGTAGCTTGCTCACATCAAATATTCGCTCCTAAAACATATGTGAAAGTAAATACGTCAGCATAAAAATGCCTGTGAGTAACATAGGTTTAGTGTTGAAGATTCATGACTTTGAATATTAAAAGAAATGTTTAATGAAAAGTAGTCATGAACCTTATAAAATATTTTCTTTTATAAAATCATATGAAAAATCAAATGATATAAAAGAATGATGTATGGTTAAGTGAATAGCCAAATGAAAATAATATGTATAAAATATGTCATGCCTTGTCTTTGTTGAAGTGGTTTAGATAACGCTACGATATGCAATACAATAAAAGCACTTATATATAGGAAGTACCAGCGGTGTATCCACCATGATTTTATCATATTACACACGTCTCATCACTTAAATCATTTATTAATAACCATGAAATAATGTCTTGTTTAAATGTCAATGTCCAATGTCAAATGTCCAGTATAAACCATGTCATGTATTGCGAATAAATAGTATTTACTCAAGCCAAATGCATAATGTCATGTATAAATAAATGTCTTATGTAATCAAATGTCATGTACAAAACAAAGTCTTTGAATAAACAAAAGTTTAAAACAAAATTTATGTTTTGAAAACCATTGCTTTTATCGATATGAACATTTATACGGTTTGTCTATCGCATACACTCAAGCCTTGAGACTGTCGGATAAACCCTTATCAGGATCAAGGTTTATCAACAAATGTATTCGGATTCTGTCATTCCCCTTCCGAAATTCCTAGAAAGCGGGAACAGGATTTGTCAAGTCCTATAGCGCTATTACATACTACCGAGCGGCGTGATCAATGTTAATGAATGTACTACTAACCCGTTAAACGTACCAAATGCCCTTTTCAATGTAAGCATGTCATGAGAAATGTCTTTGTAAAACCATGCATTAGGCATACTAAGTCAATATGCCAATAAAATGTATTTGAAATAATGTATTATATGTAATATGTAATAAAACATGTATAATGTCATGAAAACGAAAAGTAAAGTTATGCACATATGCTTCACCCCAAAACATTTAGAAACGTAAAATAAGGGAACTATGTACTCACCTTTGGGTGCGTTTTTATGTGTTAACACAATTCCTCAAATTGTTTATTCGTCCTAAATTAAGTAAGAACGATTTAATAATAAAAAACCCACAAAAATACATAAGTTTCTCCGATACTTAGAATTTTCACATACCTTTGAGATTTTCTCGAAAAGTTATTATTTTTTATTATATTGGTGTATTTATATATATATGAGTTCATATATATTAAAAAAAAACTTTGCGACTTGAACGATTTTATTGATGACCCTCATCATGTTATAAACAATATATCTACGATTTGTGCGTCGTAATATATATACTTATTGTGACATACAGTAAATATCGTAATACACATAATCTTGTCAACTATAAACATGTCATCATACACATATTATAAATCACATAACATCTTGCAACACATAAAATTTACCCATGAACAACCCATTCTAGTGTACATTAAAAAACGCGTATTTTAGCGATTCGGTAACGTTTTTGGGCGCCGGAAGTCACGTATGACTAACCAAACACCAAGTAAACTTAATATAAGTTAAAATACTTATTTTTATATCAAAAATATCAGTTTACTTACTGATCTAAAACAGTTTTATAAAAATCCTCTGAAAAGCCGATTTTTAACCGTTTTACCGTATAGTTTTGCATCAAACGTTACCCTAACCATCCCAAATCGTAACGACTTGATATTTTAACACAACCCATGTTATTTAATGAATAAAATAGTGGTTATACTCATGATAGTGCAGGTCTCACATAAAGCACATAAATCATGCAAATTTCAAATATTTTACCACTTTCTAAGCTATAAGTACAACATGCAAAGCTATCAAACCTATGACAAAGTTTCATGCCATTATAATATACCAAATAATGTTATTTTTAGTGTTTATAACCTGTTCTAAAACATTTTTTTCATACAATCATTTTTTTATCATTTATTGAGCTTTAAATCAACATGTATTCTCATGTACAAGTGTATAAAGCACACTATCATATCATCATCATTTCATATGAATTTAAATGCATCAAACATGTAATTTATTCATGTTTACTTACTGATTTTATTGAACATTCATCATATCATGCACAAATCATCAAACACTTGCATTTTAACTATCATTCAAGAACAAGCAACAACTTAAAAATTATCAAATATGTCTAATAAATTTTTGGCCATTTACATGTCAAAATACTAACATTATTTCAAATTATAACTCATGATTCAATCACTCCTTTATATCTCTAACATATTTGCACATAATCTTGTTCATGCAGCAAACATCCTAAACAAGTATTTATCAAAAATCAACTCAAACTCAAATCTCATACACATACATATATATACGGTTATATATACACACATATATACTACCATTTTTATTTTGTATCAAGACCCATTTCTTTTTAGATTTCAAGTTTGTGAAAAATTCAAGATTCAAGAGAAACTTCCAATCATCAAGAACAACCAATAATCAAGTGTATGATTTAAACATAAACTTTATACCTTCAAGATTTAAGTGAGTTTTTGATGAGATTTTGATGATATGGAGCTTGAAATCACTTGAAAACACCTTGGAAACTCCTTTGGATCTTCACACCAACTTGAAACTAGCTTGGAATGGATTTTAATCTTCAAGAACAAGGTTGAAGAATTGAAGATGGAAGTGGTGGTTGTGTGTACGGTTATGGGGGAGGAGAGAGAGGAAGATTTGCTTTGATTTTGTTTGTGAACTTGAAAGATTATGGAAGATATATATAGTGATATGAAAGATATGATGGATTTTCAAGCACAACACTTGTCATAGTGTAAGGAGGCAAAATGGTGGCACCTTAGGCCGCCACCTACACACACCTCTCATACATACATGAAATTTTATATAGATATGTTATATGTAGGCTAAAACTGGTGTTTGGTAATGAGATCCATGGCAATGTTTTCCCATTTCCAAACCGGTATCTCTGGTTGTTCAAATAATCCAGAGGGATGTTGATGTTCCACCTTAACATTCAGACAAGTAAGGCATTTGGATACATATAAGGCAATGTCTTTCTTCATTCCCGGTCACCAAAACTGGGTTCGAAGATCCTTATACATTTTGTCTGCACCAGGATGAATTGAATAACGAGACTTGTGAGCTTCATCCATCAATAAGGTGCGGAGATTGTCTTGAATTGGAACCTACAAACGGTCCATGAAATAGAATATCCCAAAGTCTCTCAATTCAAGCTCAGGTTTAATGTGACATGGTAATTCTTTACCCATCAAGCCTTGTGTAACACAAGTATGTTGAGCTTGAAAGATGCGGGTTTGAATATCAGATCGAACTTGAACACAATGAAGCTTGACTCGTTCCTTACGACTTAGCGCATCGGCTACGACATTCGCCTTACCAGGATGGTAGCGAATCTCGCAGTCGTAGTCGTTTAGAAGTTCTACCCAACGTCGTTGCCTCATGTTTAGTTCTTTCTGATTGAAGATGTGTTGGAGACTTTTGTGGTTTGTGAAAACCACACATTTTGTTCCGTAAAGGTAGTGTCTTCAAATCTTGAGAGCAAAAACCACAGCGCCCAACTCAAGATCATGAGTTGTGTAGTTTTTCTCATGGATTTTCAAATGTCTTGATGCGTAAGCTATGACTTTGTTTCTTTGCATGAGAACGTAACCAAGGCCTAGATTCGATGCGTCACAATATACGAAAAGTCGTCGTTTCCCTCAGGTAAAGACAACACAGGAGCGTCGCATAGTTTATGTTTCAAGGTCTGAAAAGCTTCTTCTTGTTTGGGTCCCCACTCAAAAGGTTTATTCTTTTGAGTTAAGGTTGTGAGAGGGACCGCAATCTTGGAGAATTTGCAATAAAGCGGCGGTAATAACCCACGAGACCCAGAAATGAACGAACCTCGGTAGGAGTAGTTGATGTATTCCAATTATTAAGCACACTGATTTTGACGGGATCTACATGTATACCTTGTTCGTTAACAACATGTCCCAAAAATTGAACTTCCCTAAGCCAAAATTCACACTTGGAGAATTTAGCAAAAAGTTGTTCCTTCTTTAGGAGTTCCATTGTTAGAACGAGATGTTGTTCGTGGTCAGCTCGTGTCTTGGAATAAATCAAGATGTCATCAATGAAAACGATGATGAACTTATCTAAATAAGGCTTACAAACCCTATTCATTAAGTCCATGAAGACGGCAGGAGCATTCGTTAAACCGAAAGGCATAACAGTAAACTCATAGTGGCCGTATCGTGTGCGGAAAGAAGTCTTGGGAATATCTTCTTCGGATACGGGAAGCTGATGATACCCAGAACGTAGATCATTCTTCGAAAAGCAGGTAGCACCCTGAAGCTGATCAAAGAGATCATCAATGCAAGGTAGGGGATATCGATTTTTGATGGTGAGTTTGTTAAGCTCACGGTAATCGATACACATTCGAAATGATCCATCCTTCTTCTTTACAAATAGGACAGGTGCGCCATAAGGGGAAAAGCTCGGACGAATAAATCCTTTGTCTGATAACTTCTACAGCTGCTTCGACAACTCTTGCATCTCAGACGGTGCAAGACGGTATGGAGATTTAGCAATCGGGTTGGCACCAGGGACAAGGTCAATACAAAACTCGATTTGACGTGCTGGGGGTAAACCAGGTAAGTCTTCAGGAAAAACCTCAGGATAATCCCGAATGACGGGGATGTCTTGTACAGTTTTACCCTTGTCTTTCTCCTCTACGGCACATGCCAAGAAAGCCACATAATTCTTTCGTAGATATCTATGAGCTTGGGTGCTAGACATTAATTTGAGACTACTAGCGGGTTTTTCTCCACGAACTTCTAAGAGTTCACCAGACGAAAGAGGTACACGGACAATCTTGTCAAAACAAACCACTTCTGCACGGTATTTGGTCAACCAATCCATCCCTACTATAACGTCGAAACTCCCAAGTTGCATTGGCATGAGATCAATGGGAAAAAGACGATCGTTGAGGTTCAACTGGCAATTTCGACTGACGGAATCGAGTACAAAGGATTCACCACTGGCTAACTCTAATGTCAAGGGTTTTCCTAGTTTTGTTCTAGGCTTTGCAAGCAAAGGTTCAAAAGCTAGGGATACAAAACTCTTGTCGGCACCTGAATAAAAAAGAATAGAAGCAAGTTGGTTGTTAACATAGAACGTACCGTTGACCACCTCATTGTCGGCACGCGCTTCATCGGCATTGATGTTGTACACTCGTCCACGAGCCAGGTTCGCATTAGCCAACTTCGGGCACTTGTTCCTGTAGTGAGTCAGATCTCCACAATTGTAGCAAGACCCAGGCGGAAAAGGAGGTCGTGCAGGATTAGCTGGCTGTTGGGCAGGGTTTTGAACCACTTGATTCGGAGCAGGAGGAGAGCGACATGTGTTAGCCAAATGGCCAAATCTTTCGCAGTTGGTGCAAAGACGACACTAAAGATGTGGTTGATGATGACAATTGCATTTGTTACAAAGAGGTGCAGTACCAACATACTGTTTCTTAGCGGGTGGCGGTGCTGGCTGGTTCTGAGTGTTCTGGTTGGGTTGTGCAGTAACCGCAAAGTTTTGGGAAGCCTTGCGCTTCCTTGACTTCCTCGAAGACTCGGCTTTGTTCTTCTTTTTCTTGTCTTTCTCTTGGGTGGTCTTGGCTTCCTGTTTCTTATCACCCTTGCGGTGGAGTTTACCCTTCTTGACTTGAGACTCAGTCAAGGTCACAGCTAGCTCAATAGCTTGTCTAACCGTGGTAGGGTTGCTGCCATTTACGATATCCTGAACAGGATCAGGCAGACCATCTATGTACTTCTCAATCGCCTTGTCCAAAGGCGTGACCATGGTGGGACACAGCAGGCTCAGTTCTTCGTATCGGTCCGTGTAGGCACGGTGATCTCCACTATCTTGCTTGAGATCATGGAATTCGTTTTCCAGTGCCCGTAATTCATGACGAGGACAAAACTCCTTCATCATAAGAGCTCGAAGCTCTTCCCAAGTTTGAGCCATTGCCACATCGGCACCTCTGTCCCTCATCACACCATTCCACCAAGTAAGCGCCCTTTTCTGAAACATACTTGACGCAAACTCAACCTTTAGTTCATTCGGGCATTGAATGTGACGAAACGTACTCTCGAGACTCTCGAACCACTGTAGGAGCCCAGTTGCTCCTTCTGACCCAGAAAACTGAAGCGGTTTAGCCGAATTGAAAGTCTTAAAGTTGCACGGAATAGGTGCGTTGTTATTGTTGTTTGCTTGGTTTAACTGAGTTTCTAGGTTCGGGAGTACAACAGCAATTTACTGAGCGATCAAGGCTGCCATTGCGGTGTCTTGAGTTTGATCACGTCGAGGAGGCATCTAAAAGAAAAGGAACACAAGGAAATGTGTGAGATTGACACAAGACAATCAAAAGGAGTATTGGAAAAATCGACAACACAAAGGAAGGTGGTCATTTGTCCATTACTTAAAACAAACAAACGACACACAGTGACTAATCAAAGTAAATAGGTCTACATAATGCATAATGAAGACATGCTTTAGCCTATAAGTGGACACTCACCCAAGAGTTCCCAGGTAAGGTACATGCACCCACCCTTTCAGATTGCACATGTTCACATTATTAAGACCCAAACTTTGACGAGATTTGAAAACTTTAAAGGCATAAAGCCTAGAAACAAATCATCTAAGGGTAGATGATCAGTTTTCAAATAGAATTGAGATTTGTGTACTTGTTTTGGTAATCACCTAAGGATAGGTGATGGTATTGTTTTAAGATCTAAACACAAGGTAACTTGTGTTAGGGTCCTAGAAAGGTTATAGTCTATGTCAAAATTTTACTAATAACCTAATTCCCTATAACCATGAGCTCTGATACCAACTCTTCTGTCACACCCCGACCGCGTAAAACAAAAACCGCGGCGGAAACGTCAGGGAGTCGTGTGGCAGAATTATTGTTTCATAACACATGATGATTAAAGTTAAGTTTTACAAGTTTAAATTATTACATTGTCTTAGTTCAAACAAAACACATAACATAAAAGATTATAACTTTCTTGATTTTAGATTGCTAAGGCCCAAGTCGCCCTAAGTGAAGCTCGCTCACATCAAACAATCGCTCCTGAAACATATGTGAAAGTAAATACGCCAGCATAAAAATACCTGTGAGTAACATAGGTTTACTGTTGAAGATTCATGACTTTAAAGGTTAAAAGAAATGTTTAACAAAAAGTAGTCATGAACCTTATAAAAATGTCTTCTTTTATAAAATCATATGAAAATCGAATGTTATAAAAGAATGATATATGGTTAATTTAATAACCAAATGAAAATAATATGTATAAAATATGTCATGTCTTGTCTTTGTTGAAGTGGTTTAGATAACGTCACGATATGCAATATTATAAAAGCACTTATATATAGGAAGTACCAGCGGCGTATCCACCATGCTTTTATCATATTACACACGTCTCGTTACTTAAATCACTTATTAATAACCATGAAATAATGTCTTGTTTAAATGTCAATGTCCAACGTCAAATGTCAAGTGTCAAGTATAAACCATGTCTTGTATGGCGAATACATAGTATTTACTCAAGCCAAATGCATAATGTCATGTATAAACAAATGTCTTATGTACTAAAAATGTCATGTACAAAACAAGGTTTTTGAATAAACAAAATTTTAAAACAAAAGTTATGTTTTGAAAACCATTGCTTTTATTGATATGAACATTTATGTGGTTTGTCTATCGCATACACTCAAGCCTTGAGACTGTCGGATAAACCCTTATCAGGATCAAGGTTTATCAAAAATGCATTCGGATTCTGTCATTCCCCTTCCGAAATACCTAGAAAGCGGGAACGGGATTTGTCAAGTCCTATAGCGCTATTACATACTAACGAGCGGCGTGATCAATGTTAATGAATGTACTACTAACCCATTAAACATACCAAATGTCTTTTTCAATGTAAGCATGTCATGAAAATGTCTTTGTAAAACCATGTAATAGGCATACTAAGTCAATATGTCAAGTAAAATGTCTTTGAAACCAAATGTTAGGTATACTAAGTCAATATACCATAAAAATGTCTTTGAAATAATGTATTATATGTAATATGTAATAAAACATATATAATGTCATGAAAACGAAAAGTAAAGTTATGCACATATGCTTCACCCCAAAACATTTGAAAAACGTAAAATAGGGGAACTATGTACTCACCTTTGGGTGCGTTTTTTTGTGTTAACACAATTCCTCAAATTGTTTATTCATCCTAAATTAAGCAAGAACGATTTAATAATCAAAAACCCACAAAAAAATAACAAGTTTCTCCGATACTTAGAATTTTCACATAACTTTGAGATTTTCTCGAAAAGTTATTATTTTTGATTATATTGGTGCATTTATATATATATATATGAGTTCATATATATTTTAAAAACTTTGCGACTTGAACGATTTTATTGGTGACCCTCATCATGTTATAAGCAATATATCTACGATTTGCACGTCGTAATATATATACTCAAATGTAACATACTAATAATAGCGTAATACACATAATCTTATCAACTATGAACATGTCATCATATCATGCACAAATTATCAAACACTTGCATTTTGACTATCATTCAAGAACATGCAACAACTTAAAAATTCTCAAATATGTCTAATAAATTTTCGGCCATTTACATGTCAAAATACTAACATTATTTCAAATTATAACTCATGATTCAATCATCCCTTTATATCTCTATCATTTTGGCACATAATCTTGTTCATGCAAGCAAACATCCTAAACAAGTATTTATCAAAAATCAAACTAAATCTCAAATACATACACATATACATACATACGGTTATATATATACACACACACACACACATATACTACCATTTTTATTTTGTATCAAGACCCATTTCTTTTTAGATTTCAAGTTTGTGAAAAATTCAAAGATTCAAGAGAAACTTCCAATCATCAAGAACAACCAAGAATAAAGTGTATGATTTAAACATAAACTTTATACCTTCAAGATTCAAGTGAGTTTTTTATGAGATTTTGATGATATGGAGCTTGAAATCACTTGAAAACACCTTGGAAACTCCTTTGGATCTTCACACCAACTTGAAACTAGCTTGGAATGGAGTTAAATCCTCAAGAACAAGATTGAAGGATGAAAATGGTGATGGTGGTGGGGTGTTACGGTTTGGGAGAGAGAGAGAGAGAGGAAGATGGAGTGTAGTGTTGAAATGAAATGATCTTGTATCCAAGTGCCATACTTATAGATCTTCTACCAATATCTTATCTATAAAATCAAGCAAAATCTTAATAAAATAAGAATGAAATCTAGGAGATATGGTGTGATCTTGGTGCGGTCCTTGTGACCGTAAATTATATGGGGGGGGGGGGGGGTAAGTGTAATTTTTAAATGGTAAATTAGATAATAGTTGGAGGTTAAGTGTAATGTCTAGTGTTTTAATCCCGATTTATGGCGTTTTATATTATTTTTTATTATTCTATAAAAATAAACTCGCCAAAATATTACTGAAATAAATATCAGTTGCCGAGACTGGCTGCGTTGTCCGCGTTTTGCAGTATAAACACTGTGTTGCGCAGTAACACGCGGTACGCGCTTAAACTTTGAAAAATAACGTTTTTAAGTGTTTTAATTTATTTTTCAACACGAACATGATTAAAAATAAAATTTTAATCATAACAGAATATTTTTAGGATTTAAATATTATCCGGGCGGTCACCAACGTTCGTTACGCAGTTTTGTCGCAAATAGTTCTTAAATTCGAACAAACATGTTTTTGCCATACCGAATCCTTCGAAACTTATTTCTAAGATATGTAAAGGGTATTTAGGGTATGTTTGGCTTATGTCATTCTTCCGGAGTGTATGTCGCGTTAAACTGATTACGTTCACCTAACGGTTTATGATTTCACTTCCAGAACAGGTTTGAGAGTTCGAAATTGAACAATGATTGAAAACGTACTAATGTCACAAATAATTAAACAAATATTGAAATTAAAACACCATATTTTATTAAATACACAGATGTCACATGGAGCGGATGAAGAAGTACCCCCGTGATAACCACTACTTGGTGCTGGACTGCTGTTTGGTATTTCTTCAGTAACTGTGTTCGAGCTCTCGGCTGAAAAAGCAGTTTTTGGTGAAACAGTCTTAGGTATCATGCTTCCCCGATAGTACAAATCGACCTTTTGTTGGTACAGAGTGTTGTTGACTTTATTCATCTTCTTGATCTCAAGTTCATGGCTCTCAAACCTTTCGATCAGCCAATCAACAGTCATGTCAGACATTTTCATGGTGTTTCTCAACACAAATGCATAATACTGCTAATCTTTTTCATCTGGAAATGATTCCAACAACTTTTCGACCAATTCTTCTTCGGTGAAAGTAATCCCATATCTTACAAGCTCTATTTTCAAGTGACAAAACCGCTCTATCATTTTCAACACTGACTCATTCTTCATGCAACCGAACAAATCAAACTCTTTCTTCAGTAGGCGTTTCTTATTCTTAACTATTTCTACTCCTCCTACACACTTCTTTTCTAATTTGCCCCACAAATCTCTTGAATCTTTGTAATTGATCAAAGAAATGATATCATCCCTAACGGATTGATGTAGCAATGCAATACATTTCTGTTCAGCAATAAATTTTTCTTGTTCAGTATCGATCAGATTTTCAAAATCATTCCTTCCAATACTGAAACCGCTTTTTAAACACTTCCAGCTTTGATAAGCGAATACATTTAACCAATCTTCGAATCTGCTCACCCATCTGTTATAATCTTCAATTGCCATGAGCTTAGGCGGCTTGTTGTAAGTACCATAAGCATTGTCCACGCTAAGTGAATTAGCAATCGCTTTCTTAGGATTCAGATTTGGAGCTGTGTTGTTCGTGTTACTTGTCGTGGCGTCTTCCGTGTTGTAAGCAAACACGTCGCTGAATGGGTTTGGAAAATCGTCTCCCATTGTTGAGTACCTGAAACAGTTTCAAACACTTAGACAAATTTTTAGAATTTTCAAAAGTCTTAAACTGATGCACTTGAATCGGATGGTGATCCGATCGAGTGGCACAGTCAGGTAACAAGTGATGAACACGAATCGGATGACGACTCGATCGGGTGGTAATCCGATCGAGTGGTTGTCCGATCGAGTGACACAAAGACTTTTTTTTGAAAAACTCTGACTTTCAACCGTTCACCGATCGGGTGGTGATCCGATCGGGTGACAGGATGACGTAAGCTGATGAAACTTAAACAACAATGCTTCACCGATCGGGTGGTGATCCAATCGGGTGAAACTGATGACGTCAGCAAGCAATATCCAAGAACAGTCTAAGCCAATCCATTCGGACAGCTGTCCGATCGGGTGGATGACGTCAGCAAGCACGAACAGTTCAACATGGTTTTTGATGAATTTGATTCAGTTTTTGATGGAATTTTTCTATGAAAATTTGAATGATTGATCTTTGATTCATTGCGAATTGATTGATATCAAATTTGTCAAATTTTATCCGTAAATTCCTGTTCAATTTTACGTTTTTCTCGTTTTTAAGGTGTAAAAGTGTAAAACACAGCAAGAAATGAGTAGAAGATGAGAAAATTCGTCAAATTTCCGGTGAAATTCGACTGAAATCGGCAATAATAACTGAAATTCCGGTGAATTCGCTGTCGTAGTCCTCGATTCAACCTCCTGTGCCTCTAACACCACTGGTTAGGCCTTTGGATCAGGATCTGTTCGTATGGAATGTGGATGAATCGATCTAGATCAATGTACGGAATCCATTGATCAAGTCACAGGATCCAAGATTGATAGTAAGAGTTATTGTCAATCAAAGACCATGTTTGGCTAAGTCTCTTACATCACTTGGGGAAGACAAGTCTTTAATGTATTACTTTTGATTTCTAATCTTTTCGCACTTTTTATTTGGTTTTGTATTAATGACTTTAATAACTAGTTTCTTATGTTGAAGGTGAAACTTCTTTATCATTTGTCCTTGGTGTCTTGGCATTACTATACTGTCTATATAAAGTAAAAGATTTACACCATTCATATCTCTACGGTCTATATAGAGATATGTTGGCTACCTGGTCGGGGGGTTAAGGGAATGGTTTGGTAAGGTTATTGCCTTGTTCAGTGTATAGATTCTGCAAGGACCTGGGTCAAGCTTACTAGGACCTTCTTCAATACCCACTGGTATTGGATGGCGGGGGTGCGAATGGCTTGATCCCCTCATATGTAAACTACTATTAATACATTAAACCGGCTACTTGGGATTGTATCCCTGCTGACTCAAACCACTTAGCCGAGGGTAACGTCACCTTCAAAAGAGGGGCCTACCAATTTTCACATTAATAACTTAATTAATTATCTTTCAATATTCCGATCCTTTGGGATTGTATCCTTGCTGACTCAAACCACTGGGTTGAGGTAACATCACCTTCAAAAGAGGGGCCTACTACTATAACTAAGATAATCTCTTAAAAAGTGCAAAAGTGCGGAAATCATCAAAGGATACATTAAAGGTGAGTCGGATCCAAGTGATTCATCTTGTCTATCTATTTTTATTTCATTTTACATTATGCATTTTTAGTTTATTTTACATGTTAAAATGTTTTCTCAAAATTTTTTAGATTGATTAGACGTTAAGGATAAACCGGTACTAAAAACTCTTGGGTCCTTGGACGACCTTGGTATCTTACCAACGCTATACTACGCTCACGATGGGTGCACTTGCCCAATTGTGTGTTTAGTGTTAGTAGAATATCATGTTTTATAAATGTAAAACTTGACTAATGCGTAAAATGGGCTAAAAATATCAATAATAGTACAATACACCTAACACACACGAAGTTTTTGGTGCCGTTGCTGGGGACACAAGGATTTTCGAAATGTTAGGAATCAACGGCCTAATTATTTTTCTTATTTTCTATTTTTAGGATTTTTCTAAATTTTTCAGCATCTGCAGACTTCAGCACGGGGTCGTGCCCGCTGAACACGCCCCGTGCCCAATCTTTGTTACTGGCAATCTTGTTTTAAGTCAGACAGTAGCTGAACACGGGGTCGTGCCCACTGAACACACCCCCGTGTACAAACGCCCAGTTACTGAAAACAGAACCGTAAGATCCCAACGGTTGGTAATTTCTGACACAAACATGAGTGATATTGATTATTTTTACTTTCGCTCCTCTTATGGTGCGTGGTGTCAAATATGTGGTGGATCTCATAAATATTTAGAATGTAACTTTCTAAATTACACTCCCTACTCTATAGACCCATCGTTTCCCTGTAACCTTAAGATGGGCGAAAGTAAAAACGATCCCTATCTCTCCCCCCGAGTGCCCTCAACCATTTCTTTTGGGTGACATAATTTTAGAAGAATTATGTCAGTTCGATGAAATAATTCTCCAATTCTTAAAAGAACTTGAGATGGATACAAGTTATTTATCACAAGATAACAATCAAGGGGAATTATTGGGGACGCATTCGGAATCTAACAACATCGTCAATACTGAGAGTACCTCTAACTCTTGTGAGGACTTGAGCGATAGTCGTCCCTATGTCGATTGTGCCGTGAAGGACTCTCCGTCGATCTCCGCCGATGCGTTCAGAGACAAGAGCGATTCGACATATACCTTCTTTAACGAGAGCCCGGATAAGGGGAATAAAGGTTGGTTTCGTCCACCGGTATTTAACTTAGGTTTTACCCTTTCCGATAACCTATTGCGTTCTTGTCTAAAGCAAGGGCAATTAAGGTACCTTAGGCACTTCGGTGTTGTTCCGTCCAGTAAGGAACCTCCCAATCTGGACAAATTCCTTAAAATAAGACGAAACTTCATAAAAACTCTCTAGCCACGGGGCCGTGTCCAGCCCAACACGCCCCGTGCCCACCTAAAAATTGACCACAGGGGCGTGTCCAAGCCATCAACCCCGTGTTTAGAATACGGACAAAATGTGTCAGAGTCTTGTCTGACCACGGGGCCGTGTCCAGCCGAAACGGGGCCGTCGTCAGCGTGCTGTCATTTTCTATAAAGTCAGCATGATTCCTGCATATTTGGACCCATTCCAAAGACCAATATCTACTGGGATTTTCACATATACCCTACAAGGTATATTCCAAAGAAGGTTCCCAACAACCATCTTGTCCTTACCACTTTTATCTCTTGCTTTCTTCTCCAAAAACTCCTCAAAACCTCTAATAAAGCTTGAAACCTCCATGTTTTTAAGCTTTATTGTGATCTTTGCTAGGTTTTTAACTAAGGAATCTTATCAAAAATAAGTTTTACAACACTGTTTTAAGGCATTTCTACTCAGAAATGTCTCAAAGTTCAGAAAAATTATTTAAAACTCTAAGATTCTTGAGTTCAAAAATCTGCAGAATGGTGACCACGGGGCCGTGCTCAGCGAGCACAGGGCCGTGGCCGGAGTTACTGTTTCATTATTTTGAACTATTCGACTTGTTTTCTTAGAATGTTGAGCCAGAATAGCGGAACCTCTTCAGCTCACTCGAGGAACAGTCCCAAGGAAATAAGGTCATCGATTGAAGCAACCCTTGTGCGTTATGTAATGGCGCTAAAAGAGGCACCCGATGAGATGACATCCGTGGATGAAGTTCTTATTGACCGTATCAACTATCTAACGGTGGCACTAGAGAGTAGCTTCCAAGAAATCAACCTTTTGCACCAAAGGTTGAACATTTTTGCAATGCCGCCGATGGAACCAATCTTCCCACAAGAAGTTATTAATCCCACCGGATGGGACGACATACCCCCGGAACCTCCTCTAGACGCCTTACAAGAGGTTCCGGTTGAATTCGCATCTCCTCCACATGAGGAAGACAATGAGCCCGCTTTCCTTCTCCCCCGGGAGATAGAGTAGTGGCTTAACGATGTGTGAGGGGCCATTTCCAGAAAGAAGTTCTAAAAGCCTTATTCAACCGAAAAAATCATTTTTTGGAAATTTTGTTGCTCTTATAATAAAAACATCTAGACTAGGACTTCTTTGTGGTTTAAGATTTCTTGCATTCTCGGACCTATTTATCCAGTTTTTAGTTTGTACTTTTTATTTTCTAGGAACTTTGTATCTCACTCTTGAATGAATGATGGTTTTTAATTACTGAATGTTGTTTGGATGATGTTGTAATGGTTAAATACACTCGAAAAGGGGGATTTTACCAAGGGAACTTTAAAACCACACCCCATGTACAAAAACAGAGCCTCCTGACAATTTTTTAGCATTACAGCAAGTTCAGCACGGGGTCGTGCACAGCCCAACACGCCAAGTGCCCAAGGCTCTGCCGAATTTTGCCCAGTTCAGGTAACTGGACACGGGGTCGTGCTCACTGAACACGCCCAGTGCCCAGCCTTCTATTTAATTTTGGTACTGGCGATCTGACCACGGGGTCGTGCCCGGACCTTCACGGGGCCGTGGCCAGACGCCCAGTAACACAAAATTTTATTTTTCAAAACCTTTTTACACATTCAATCAACCTAAAAACTTATTTTTGGACACATTGAGGACAATGTGTAATTTAAGTGTGGGGGAGGATGCTAAAACCTTGAATTTTGCAAGTCCTAACAACAAGTGTTACACAAAACTCTATTGGAACCACTAATCACCCCAATTTTTTTTTCAAAAATTTCCATTTTTTTTTTTTTACTTTTCTTGGTTTAATTTGGGAATAACAAGTTCTAAAAAGGTTATATTTTTACAAATTTACAACCGATAGCGTCGTGATAAAAAGAACCAACATCAGAAAATTATGAAAAGGCATGACAAATCTAATTAAAATTTGAGTATATATATTTGATCACATTATAAACCCATTCCCACAACAAGTGAGTTTTGAGCCTTTATTGAGCATACAAGCATACATCTTTAAACTAAATGCTCATTTTTCGTTTCTTGTGTGAATAGCCGCTTGGTTCTTACGACTCTAGAACTTGCCACGACGATACATTCCCGGTCCTTACCAACTTAAACCCAAGTAAGTAAATGACGGAGGGATTAGGACTAACCCATTTTCCTTTCAACGCCATTATTTTTCATCTTTTTATCACCTACCCAAAATCCCCCTAGTTAACCCCTTTGAGCCTAAACCTTTTCATTTCTAAACCCGCAAAAAAGCACCCTTTACCCACCAAACCCTTTTTCTTTTCAACCCCTTTATTTTAATAAAAAGCTCGTTTTTTCTTGTGACGTTTCGTTATAAAAAATGAAACTCTAGCAATAAACAAACAAGTTCCTCAAAAAAAAAAAACTTTGTTTAAAGATGCTTAGTTGGAATAAAAGTCACAAAAACACAAAGTTTTACGACGACCGACGCTTTTATCCCTTTTTACTAACCCCTAATCAAAACCACCTACCCTTAGCCCAAGCCTAACCCTTTTCCAAAGTCCTCTTGATATTTACGAAGGTTTATACTTAAAAAGGAGGAGGATTGATTGCTTGGAAAGCATATGGTAGAAGTAAGTTCCATGCCGGTCTCGAGTGTTTCACAAAAATACATCTTCGGGCGAGTGTTGAGTGATCTCCCGTCAGGTATGTGAACTTATATATAAATGGAATTTTAAAGAGGCATGCTATGCCCAAATAAGTAATTTCTCTTATGAAATGTTCTAAATAAATCATAACAAATAGGATTGTAAATAGTATAAAAATAAAACCCAATAAAGATCTTGGATTCCCGACACTCAAGACAAGCCCAAAACTTCTCTTATACCCATTCCATTTTGGTGTGTAAGCCACATAATAAAGAGTTTTGCTTGAGGACAAGCAAAGATTCAAGTGTGGGGGTATTTGATGTGTGCAAAATGCAACATATAAATTACATCAAATGAGGCATAAAACTGACCCAAATGTTTGGAAAATTGTGTTTTTGTCTTCCTTTTGAATTTACAGGACCAAATGAGCTTAAACGAGTAAAAGGAACAAATATACAGCAAAAACCAACATAAATACAAAGAAAAGGAATAAACATGGCATGCCCGACCCCTCGACAGTATCTCCAAGAGCAAAAACAAGAAACAAAAGGCTGACCACGGCGCGTGCCCACTGGACACAGGGGTGTGGTCAGATGTCTTCAGAAACGACAAAGATGTGGAAGCTTCTACGCTCACCACGGGGGTGTGCCCAGCTCAGCACGGGGCATGGTAAACGCTAAGATTCGCAGAATCTTGCAAAATCTTTGTAGTACAGATACGCTTCTGCATACGGGGCCGTGCCCGTTGGACACGGGCCGTGTTGAGCCCTATGCTGACAAATGAAATTAATGAAGGAAGAGAAAAGGATGGCCACGAGGGCATGTCCGCTGGACACGGGGCCGTTGCCGGGCTTCTGTTCAGGCTATAAATAGGGGTGCTTGGCTCACTTCAAAGGCATCCCTTGGCAAACCACTACTCTCCCACTTTGCCACCACTCCACCACCACTACACCACCAACACCCACCACCATCATCCATCATCCACCTTTAGAGTGTATAGTAGTCTCGGGATCCAAGATTGATAGTAAGAGTTCTTGTCAATCAAAGGTCATGTTTGGCTAAGTCTCTTACATCACTTGGTGAATACAAGTCTTTAATGTATTAATTTTGATTTCTAATCTTCTCACACTTTTTATTTGGTTTTGTATTAATGACTTTAATAACTAGTTTCTTATGTTGAAGGTAAAACTTCTTTATCATTTGTCTGTGGTGTCCTAGCATTACTTTACTATCTATATAAAGTAAAAGATTTACACCATTCATATCTCTACGGTCTATATTGAGATATGTTGGCTACCTGGTCGGGGGTTAAGGGAATGGTTTGGTAAGATTCTTGCCTTGTTCAGTGTATCGATCCTACAAGGACCTTGGTAAAGCTTACTAGGACCTCCTTCAATACCCACTGGTATTAGATGGCGGAGGTGCGAATGGCTTGATCCCCTCATATGTAAACTACTATTAATACATTAAACCGGCTATTGGGATTGTATTCCTGCTGACTCAAACCACTTAGCCGAGGGTAACATCACCTTCAAAAGAGGGGCCTACCACTTTTCATATTAATAACTTAATTAATTATCTTTCAATATTCCGACCCTTTGGGATTGTATCCTTGCTCACTCAAACCACTGTGTTGAGGGTAACGTCACCTTCAAAAGAGGGGCCTACTACTATAACTAAGATAATCTCTAAAAAAGTGCAAAAGTGCGGAAATCATCAAAGGATACATTAAAGGTGAGTCGGATCCTAGTGATTCATCTTGTCTATCTGTTTTAATTTTATTTTACATTCTGCATTTTTAGTTTATTTTACATGTTTAAATCTTTTCTCAAAAAATTTAAGATTGATTAGACGTTGAGGATAAACCGGTACTAAATGCTCTTGTGTCCTTGGATGACCTCGGTATCTTACAAATGCTATACTACGCTCACGATGGGTGCACTTGCCCAAGTGTGTGTTTAGTGTTAGTAGAATATCATGTTTTATAAATTTAAAACTTGACTAATGCATAAAATGGGCTTTAAATATCAATAAAAATATAATACACCTAACGCACACCAAGTTTTTGGTGCCGTTGCTGGGGACACAAGGAGTTTAGGAAAGTTAGGAATCAACGGCCTAATTATTTTTCTTATTTTCTATTTTTTTTAGGATTTTTCTAAATTTTTCAGCGTCTGCAGACTTTAGCACGGGGCCGTGCCCGCTGAACACGCCCCATGCGCAATCTTTGTTACTGGAAATCCTGTTTTAAGTTAGACAGTAGCTGAACATGGGGCTGTGCCCACTGAACACGTCCCCGTGTCTAAACGCCCAGTTACTAAAAACAGAACCGTAAGATCCCAATGGTTGGTAATTTCTGACACAAACATGAGTGATGTTGATTATTTTTACTTTCGCTTCTCTTATGGTGCGTGGTGTCAAATATATGGTGGATCTCATAAAGATTTAGAATGTTACTTTCTAAATTACACTCCCCACTATATAGACCCATCGTTTCCCTGTAACCTTAAGATGGGTGAAAGTAAAAACGATCCCTATCTCTCCCCCGAGTGCCCTCAACCATTTCTTTTGGGTGATATAATTTTAGAAGAATTATGCCAGTTCGATGAAATAATTCTCCAATTGTTAAAAGAACTTGAGATGGATACAAGTTATTTATCACAAGACGACAATCAAGGAGAATTATTGGGGACACATTCGGAATCTAACAACATCGTCGATACCAAAAGCACCTTTAACTCTTGTGAGGACTTGAGCGATAGTCATCCCTGTGTCGATTGTGCCGTGAAGGACTCTCCATCGGTCTCCGTCGATGCGTTCATAGACCTGAGCTATTCGACATATACCTTCTTTAACGAGAGCCCGGATAAGGGGAATAAAGGTTGGTTTCGCCCACCGGTATTTAACTTAGGTTTTACCCTTTCCGATAATCTCTTGCTTTCTTGTCTAAAGCAAGGGCAATTAAGGTACCTTAGGTACTTCGGTGTTGTTCCGTCCAGTAAGGAACCACCCGATCTGGACAAATTCCTTAAATAAGACGAAACTTCATAAAAACTCTCTAGCCACGGGGCCGTGTCCAGGTGAACACGCCCCGTGCCCACCTAAAAATTGAACACGGGGGCGTGTCCAGGTCAACACGCCCCATGTTCAGAATACGGACAAAATGTGTCAGAGTCTTGTCTGACCACGGGGCCGTGTCCAGCCGACACAGGGCCGTCGTCAGCGACCTGTCGTTTTTTATAAAGTTAGCGTGATTCCTGCACATTTGGACCCATTCCAAAAACCAAGATCTGCTGGGATTTTCACATATACCCTACAAGGTATATTCCAAAGAAGGTTCCCAACAACCATCTTGTCTTTACCACTTTTGTCTCTTGCTTTCTTCTCCAAAAACTCCTCAAAACCCCCATTAAAGCTTAAAACCTCCATGTTTTTAAGCTTTATTGTGATCTTTGCTAGGTTTTTAACTAAGGAATCTTATCAAAAATAAGTTTTACAACACTGTTTTAAGTTATTTCTGCTCAGAAATGTCTCAAAGTTCAGAAAAATAATTTAAAGCTACAAGATTCCTGAGTTCAAAAATATGCAGAATGGTGACCACGGGGCCGTGCTCAGCGAGCACGGGGCCGTGGCCGGAGTTACTGTTTCATTATTTTGAACTATTCGACTTGTTTTCTTAGAATGTCGAGCAGGAATAGCGGAACCTCTTCAGCTCACTCGAGGAATACTCGCAGGGAAAGAAGGCCATCGATTGAACAACCCTTATGTGTTACGTAATGGCGCTAAAAAAGGCACTCGATGAGATGATATCCGTGGAGGAAGTCCTAATTGACCGTATCAACTATCTAACGGTGGGACTAGAGAGTATCTTCCAAGAAATCAATCTTTTGCACCAAAGGTTGAACATCTTTGCAATGTCGCCTATGGAACCAATCTTCCCACAAGAAGATTGGAACTTGGAACAAGAAGTTATTAATCCCACCGGATGTGACGACATTCCCCCAGAACCACTTCTAGATGCCTTACAAGAGGTACCGGTTGAAGTCGCACCTCCTCCACACGAGGAAGACAATGAGCCCGCTTTCCTTCTCCCCCGGGAGATAGAGGAGTGGCTTAACGATGTGTGAGGGGCCCTTTCCGGAAAGAAGTTCTAAAAGCCTTATTCAACCAAAAAAATCATTTTTTGAAATTTTGTTGCTCTTATAATAAAAACATCTAGGCTAGGACTTCTTTGTGGCTTAAGATTTCTTGCATTCTAGGACCTACTTATCCAGTTTTTAGTATGTACTTTTTATTTTCTAGGAACTTTTTATCTCACTCTTGAATGAATGATGGTTTTTAATTATTGAATGGTGTTTGGATGATGTTGTAATGGTTAAATACACTCGAAAAGGTGGAGGTTACCAAGGGAACTTTAAAACAACACCCCATGCACAAAAACAAAGCCTCCCGACAATTTTCCAGCATTACAGCAAGTTCAGCACGGGGCCGTGCTCAGCCTAACACGCCCCATGCCCAAGGCTCTGCAGAATTTTGCCCAGTTCAGGTAACTGGACACGGGGCCGTGCTCACTGAACTCGCCCCGTGCCCAGCCTTCTGTTTAATTTTGGTACTGGCGATCTGACCACGGGATCGTGCCCGGACCAACACGGGGCCGTGGCCAGACGCCCAGTAACACAAAATTTTGTTTTTCAACACCTTTTTACACATTCAATCAACCTAAAAACTTATTTTTGGGACGCATTGAGGACAATGTGTAATTTAAGTGTGTGTGTGTGGGGGGGGGGGGGGATGCTAAAACCTTGAATTTTGCAAGTTCTAACAACAAGCCTTACACAAAACTCTATTGGAACCGCTAATCACCCCAAATTTTTTTCAAAAATTTCCATTTTTTTTTACTTGTCATGGTTTAATTTGGGAATAACAAGTTCTAAAAATGTTATATTTTTAGAAATTTACAACCGATAGCGTCGTGATAAAAAGAACCAAAATAAGAAAATTATGAAAAGGCATGATAAATCTAATTAAAACTTGATTATATATACTTGATCACCTTATAAACCCATTCCCACAACAAGTGAGTTTTGAGCCTTTATTGAGCATACAAGCATACATCTTTAAACTAAATGATCATTTTTCGTTTCTTGTGTGAATAGCCGCTTGGTTCTTACGACTCTAGAACTTGCCACGACGAGACATTCCCGGTCCTTACCAACTTAAACCCATGTAAGTAAATGACGGAGGCATTAGGACTATGCCATTTTCCTTTCAACACAATTATTTTTCGTCTTTTTATCACCTACCTAAAATCCCCTAGTTAACCCCTTTGAGTCTAAACCTTTTCATTTCTAAACCCGCAAAACAAACACCCTTTACCCACCAAAACCTTTTTTCTTTTCAACCCCTTTATTTAAGTAAAAAGCTCGGTTTTCTTGTGACGTTTCGTTATAAAAAAAAATGAAACTCTAGCAATAAACAAACAAGTTCCTCAAAAAAAAAAAATCTTTGTTTGAAGATGCTTAGTTGGAATAAAAGTCACAAAAACAAAAAGTTTTACGAGGACCGACGCTTTTTACGCTTTTAGCCTTTTTTAGTAACCACTAACCAAAACCACCTACCATTAGCCCAAGCCCAACCCTTTTCCCAAGTCCTCTTGATATTTATGAAGATTTATAGTTAAAAAGGAGGAGGATTGATTACTTGGCAAGCATATGGTAGAAGTAAGTTCCATGCCGGTCTCGAGTGTTTCACAAAAATACATCTTCGGACGAGTGTTAAATGATCTCCCGTCAGGTATGTGAACTTGTATATAAATGGAATTTTAAAGAGGCATGATATGCCCAAATAAGTAATTTCTCTTATGAAACGTTCTTAATAAATTATAACGAACAAGATTGTAAATAGTATAAAAATAAAACCCAATAAAGATCTTGGATTCCCGACACTCAAGACAAGCCCAAAACTTCCCTTCTACCCATTCCATTTGGGTGTGTAAGCCACATAATAAAGAGTTTTTCTTGAGGACAAGCAAAGATTCAAGTGTGGGGGTATTTAATGTGTGCAAAATGCAACATATAAATTACATCAAATGAGGCATAAAACTGACCCAAATGTTGGAAAAAGTGTGTTTTTGTCTTCCTTTTGAATTTACAGGACCAAATGAGCTTAAACGAGCAAAAGGAACAAATATACAGCAAAAAGCAATATAAATACAAAGAAAAGGAAAAAACGTGGCATGCCCGACCCCTCGACAGCATCTCCAAAAGAAAAAAAAACAAGAAACAGAAGGCTGACCACGGTTCGTGCCCACTGGACACGGGGCGTGGTCAGATGTCTGCAGAAAGAACAAAGCTGTGGAAGCTTCTATGCCCACCACGGGGGCGTGCCCAGCTCACGGGGCGTGGTCAACACTAAGATTCACAGAATCTTGCAAAATCTTGGTAGTACAGATACGCTTCTTCACACGGGGCCGTGCCCGTTGGACACGGGCCGTGTTGATCCCTATGCTGACAAATGCAATTAATGAAGGAAGAGAAAAGTATGGCCGCTGGGGCGTGTCCGCTGGACACAGGGTCATGGCCAGGCTTCTGTTCAAGCTATAAATAGGGTGATTGGCTCACTTCAAAGGCATCCCTCAGCAAACCACTACTCTCCCACTTTGCCACCACTCCACCACCACTACACCACCAACACCCACCACCATCATCCATCATCCACCTTTAGAGTGTGTAGTAGTCTTGGGATCAAAGATTGATACTAAGAGTTCTTTTCAATCAAAGGCCATGTTTGGCTAAGTCTCTTACATCACTTGATTTCTAATCTTTTCGCACTTTTTATTTGGTTTTGTATTAATGACTTTAATAACTAGTTTCTTATGTTGAAGGTGAAACTTCTTTATTATTTGTCCGTGGTGTCTTGGCATTACGTTACTGTCTATAAAAAGTAAAAGATTTAAACCATTCATATCTCTACGGTCTATATAGAGATATGTTGGCTACCTGGTCGGGGGTTAAGGGAATGGTTTGGTAAGGTTCTTGCCTTGTTCAGTGTATAGATCCTACAAGGACCTGGGTCAAGCTTACTAGGACCTCATTCAATACCCACTGGTATTGGATGGCGGGGGTGTGAATGGCTTGACCCCCTCATATGTAAACTACTATTAATACATTAAACCGGCTACTTGGGATTGTATCCCTACTGACTCAAACCACTTAGCCGAGGGTAACGTCACCTTCAAAAGAGGCGCCTACCACTTTTTGCATTAATTACTTAACTAATTATCTTTCAGTATTCCGACCCTTTGGGATTGTATACTTGCTGACTCAAACCACTGGGTTGAGGGTAACATCATCTTCAAAAGAGAGGCCTAATACTATAACTAAGATAATCTCTTAAAAAGTGAAAAAGTGCGGAAATCGTCAAAGGATACATTAAAGGCGAGTCGGATCCAAGTGATTCATCTTGTCTATCTATTTTTATTTTATTTTTGTTTGTACATTTTTAGTTTATTTTACATGTTTAAATCTTTTCTCAAAAAATTTTAGATTGATTAGATGTTGAGGATAAACCGGTACTAAAAGCTCTTGTGTCCTTGGACGGCCTCGGTATCTTACCAACACTATACTACGCTCACGATGGGTGCACTTGCCCAAGTGTGTGTTTAGTGTTAGTAGAATATCGTGTTTTATAAATTTAAAACTTGACTAATGCGTAAAATGGGCTTAAAATATCAATAAAAATATAAAACACCTAACGCACACCACTCGCCCTTTTCTAACTCTACTATCCAATCTAAACCATCCAATTTTGACTTCACACCAAAGTCATCACCATATAATTCCCTACCATCTACTCCTAGACCAACCCTAATATTCAAATGGCAACCTATCGTACCATCGACCAACAATCCACCAAGGGTTTCCTTGGTGTAATTTCTCCCATCATTGTCCCACCAATCACCAACGAAAACTCATGGCAAATCCTCCAGTACATCATGACTTCCATCACAAACTCTTGTCAGTTTCACAGTCGTGATGATGAGGATGCACGTGCACATATAACCCACCTCACCCGAATCCTAGGTACTTTTAAGCTCCAAGGTGCTACTAACGATTGCATCTTTCTCCAGCTTTTCCCTTTCTCGCTTGCAGGAATAGCCGCCACTTGGCTCGATTCGCAATCTGCAGGAACTTTCACCAATTAGTTATTACCAATCTGAGCTTACATTTAATAACCAGAAAAGGTATACTCAGAATGTAAGAAACCAACCAAATGGCTACCAACAAAACAATGGTTATCATGGTTACGGTAATCGGGAATTGGACAATGGTAATCATGTGACAACTGCCACTTTTCGTGTAATTTCCATACAATGTGAACAGTAATTTATATTATACGATTGTGCATCTTGAACTTATGGTGTGTATGATTTCATGAATTACGTTTAAAGAACTCACAAAATATTTCATGATGCATGATGACTATTATTATTGATTTCGACTCGAAACAGTTGAAACAGTGCACAAAACGAAACTAGCACACTTATCAAATAAACTAGTAGGTTAGGACACAGATTGAGTCCCAGAACCAAAGATATACTAGAACATTATGTGAGAAAATAAGGGTTTATGATACTACTTTCCGAGTGACAAGTGAACACTAGAAACGACCCGAAAACTAGCTAAAACAATATAATCCAGCAAAATTCAACAAAAATTCAGCATTTATCAGCTTATGTAGTGATCTGAAATAATGCCAGAGTGTTTAGAATAGCTTAAAAAGTGTTGAAAGCATTAACATGACATAGTTACACAATATACCATACAAGACACTAAAGTTAACTTTTTAACCGATCCAATAACCAAACGAACACCCGAACACCACTAGAAGCATCCCATGAACTAGTTAACAACATTTTGACATCATAATACTAGTTTACAACATCAAAGACCTCCTTACACATAAGAATCTCTAACACACATAACACCCTAAAGTAATTATCATTACTTCACATATTACTACACTTAAAAGTTTTAACCAACAACATAACCCCCCCTATGTGACCGTCCCCAAAGGGGACCCCACCACCCAAACTTGTTGACTAAACATTGTTTAGTCAAAGATGCCAAGATTAGTCCCTTGGGTAATTAGGTGGAGGGAAAATAAAATACAAAGGGTAAAGAACCTTATCTTCACCTTAGGAGCACCATAATCTCATTATTTTCAACATCACAAAAATCAAACACACACCTCCCTTCTCCCTCTTGTGTTCGGCCGAGAACCACACCCCAGCCCCTTTTCTCTTTCAATCAATTCCTAGTAATTTCAAGGCTCATCTAAGGTGTATCAAGGCAATCAAAGAAAGTGTCAAGCATTGGATATTGAAGGACCTTTCATTGGAGCTTTTACCCACCATCTTTTCTTCACCTTCATCTTCTAGTTTCTACCCTAGCCTTGTGCTAGTAGTAAGTGTATCTTGAACTCATTTTACATCTTGATCTAGTAGTTAAAAGTATATGTACAACTAAAAATCCCAAGAAGATGAACATATGAACAAAACTAAAAATCACAAGAATATAAGTTGTTTATCTTATGTGATGAACTTGTTTGATGATTTCTTAAGAAGATGATGATTTAACACATGATCTAGTAAGTATGATGTTGGATCTTGAAAGATCCATGTTGAGCATACTTTATGTGAAGTATGAATTTGAAGAATAAGTATGATTTTGTGTAGATTATGATTCTTACAAGCAAGATGTAGATCTTAAAAATGAAAGATTACAAACATTAAAGTTTCAAAGAAACAAAGTTTACTTCATGTAAGCATGGTTTTGGTTTTTGAAAGAAAGTAAACTTACTTCATATGTAAAAATGGAACACTTGAAGTATTTAAAACATGAAAAATTCAAGAAGATGAATTTCTACAAAAAATGGTTTACAAGTTGTAAAGATGAAAGTTTTACAAAGATGGTCCTTATGGAATAAAAATCATGTTTTTGAAACTTATAAAACTTGTTAATCACTATGTTAAAAGACTACAAGTTTTTATAGAAGTTCAAGTTCATAACTTCATCAAAGAGATGCATTTTATGCATATGTTAGGATGTAATGTTGTGAATGATTGTTGATGATTTTTGAAAAGAAAATTATATGCTTAAAGCATGGAAACCTCCATTTTCCAAAGGAAACTATGGCAAAAATTTTGTATAAATTAAACACTTAGAAAAATATGTTTTAACAAGTGTTTACAAGTAATCTTGAATTATGGTTTTAAATATAAAAATTTCCACAATTTTTGGAACAAAATTACAAGTAATGGAGGTTGATTTTAAAAAATAAAAATGACTAGGTATATATTTAGGAAAATATATATTTAGAAATCACACAAATTATGTGCTATGTGTATATTAATTGTATTAGTTATACTAAAATTAGAAACTTGAAACTAATATATACATATCTTGCACAAATAATGGATTTTAGACAAACGGACTTATCGGACATAATGGACACTATATATATATATATATATATATATATATATATATATATATATATATTCCAGATTAAAAACAATATATTAAGGCTTTGTGGAGAATATATTTTCTGAAAACCGAACAAGTGACAAAATATATTTGAGTGTAAGATAAGAAAATATATATTTTCATGAATAACATAAAAATATATTATTTTGTTGGAAACTAAAAATATATTTTTTCTAGCTTTGATCTTAAAAATAAATTATTTTTAAGATATATGTGAATATACATATATATATATATACTATACATATAATGCATATTCGAAGGGTAGAAATGGTCATTTGCCACTTTTTCAACATGTACAAGTCCTAAAAGCATGGTGTACAATGCTCTAAAGCACAGATGGATTTCAAAGCTTTCATACAGCCTGAAATCTCATGGGCGGGATTTTGAAGCAGCGGCAATTAAAGTGAGGACAAATATTTTTGAAATTTGAATCACTGTCATATCCTATCTTCTCTCACATCTTTCTCGGTGACATCCACACCATATCTACCAACATTCTTATTCTTGTAAACTCTCTTGATTCTGACGGGTGGTCCATAGGACAACCCTTAATGGTGTTAAAAGACGAGTTTATCCCTCACTTGATCGCGTAATTATCTTGAATTAGATGACTATAGTTGCTTATGTTTCAGGTACGTTTTGGAGCTTAAAATGGATAAATCGCTACTTTGGATGGACTGGAGTGGAACGGGTCAAGCATGGAAGGAAAGAAGAAACAAAACAAAGAACTCAGGGTCCACCGTAATTTACGGTGGGTACCGTAAATTACGGTGGCCCTGAAAAGCTTGGGTTCTCACCGTAACACAGTAGACACCCACCGTAACAGATTGAAGGCTACCGTAACTTATGGTAGCTACCGTAAGTTACGGTAGAGGCGACGAGGAAAAGATGTAACTGCTCATTAAAAACGGTTTTCTTGTGTCTTTTCAAGTCGTTCATGATTGGGAACGTTACTCTGCACGTTGGGGGCGAATTTTAGCTTTAGATATCATTTGGGAACAATTTCTAACATTCCGTTTTAGTTTTTGATTCGTATGAACTTCAACTTTGATGTTATGATGATCCACCGAACAATGTCCGGCTAAATTTGGGGTAATCATCTTAGGTGAAGGTTTCTCTACAAGTCTTGTGTGATTTTCTTTAATTTCTAGAATGATAACTTTGTGTGTTTGCTTTGATTATCATGGTGTATGAATATTTGGTTGTAGCTTGTTAATTGATATTGCAATTCTAGTCTAAATCGTACGTTCTTGGTGTCGTTGACAATCGAGATATCACGGGAAGGGTTAGGGTTGGATATTGATTGATTGATCATCGGGAAACGACCTCGCATTGATATAATCCGAGTACTTTGTTCCCTTTTATCACAGCAATTATTTATGCACGAGTTATGTCTATGTAACTCTTTCTAGTTGGAATTTTGCACAAGTGTTAAAAGAAACTGAAACCTAGGATGGTCATTGTTCTCATAATCTGAATTAAAAATCCAATCTTGATTAGCAATTAGTTGATAACTTAGTTTTTAAATTAGGTTAATTGTAGTTAATTTGCAAGAATATAGAATCAACACATTTTCCACAAACTCCCTGTGTTCGATACCCATTTACTGCTATCTACTAGTTGTAATTTGGATTAAATTTGCGTGTACTGCGGCAAGACGTCAAATTTAGGCACCGTTTTCGGGGAGTAGTGCACCACGTGTGTTAATTTAGTAGTTTTGTTTTGTTATTTTCGGGTTTACGCTGGTTGTGTTTAGTGTGCAGGTACTTCAGGTGTATGCATACTAGAGGCTCTCACAAGTCGTCACCACTATCGTTCGATCTGGAAATTGAAAGAACGCTAAGGAAAAACCGAGTTTTGGTACGAGAAAACAGAATTATTGGTTCAACCACTTTACCCATTACACCAAGAAACATGATGCAAGAAACCCAAGTACCACCCACAACGGGTCAAACGACCTCATACCTACTTCCATACAACCATCACCAAACACCACCATGCCTAATACCACTACCAATCCTACTCCACCTCATGACGTTACACCAACCAACACCACACAACCGATTACTACTCAAGTTGAACCCAATCTTACCTTTAGCCCTTCCACCACAATTCCACCATTGTCACACTTCTTTCCCCCAACTACGGGTCAATCATCCTCTACTCATCCAATACTACCCAATTCAACCATTGTTCATGCTACTTCATTATTTAGACCATCGAACCAATCGGGTTTTCATTATTTGTCTCTTCCCTTTGGGCAATCTTCGGGAATAGGAGGAGATGGTTATGACAGGGGTTATGAAGACGAATTTGGAGGGTATGAAGAGGAAGGTTTTTATTATACGGGAGATGGAGGCATTTTGGGACCTCAAGGAGGAGCGGTTCAACAAAGTCAACCACTACAACAATTTCAAGACATGGGTAGAATGCCGGTCGGGGTGCAACATATTAGACCACAAGAGCCACAATTGCAACGCCCTACACCGCTACATCAAGTGCGCCCTCAAAATACACAACCGAAATTTCAAAGGCCGATTCAATAACAACCACCAATGCATCAATATCAATACCAACCACCATTTGCTCCTCAAGGGCCTATGCAAGGGCAAATGGGTCAACCAAGAGCATCATTGGGTGCTCCTCGAAGACATCACCGGGAAGTAGTACGGGGAATCGAAGCTCACTTCTGGCCTATTATCACTAACAATCCTTCGCCGGTAGTGATTCCTCATCATGCAGACGGAATAACTTTTGAAGTTAGAACAATCGCCCTCCAAAGTCTACCAAAGTTTAAGGGGTTAGCAACGGAAGAACCTTATTTCCATTTGGAGACGTACGACTCTATTTGCAACACCATTGGAGGTCAAGGTTTCTCTTCGGATGATGTCAAGTTGGTTCTCTTCCAATTTTCTTTGGAAGAGAAAACAAAGAGATGGTTTCACACCTTACCCTCCGCATCGATTTTTACAAGGGCCGATATGCAACATATTTTCTTGGATGAGTTTTACACTTCCCAAAAGACTAATGATGCTAGGAGAGGTTTGAGAAGCTTCCAACAACAATCGGGGGAAATGTTTCACGAAGCGTTTGAAAGGTTTAATACGATGCTACGAAATTGCCCTCATCACAGTATTCAACTATGGGAGTTGTTGAACGCATGTCATGAAGGGTTGAGTTCGGAAGATGCACGTGACTTGATGTCGATTACTAATGGTACGTTCGGTACAAACTTTGAACAAGACGATTGGGCATTTTTAGAACAAATGGCGGTGACTTCCAAAAGGAAGGCCCAATCTTCAAGACGGGCAAGGCATGTGATACAAAGGCCAGAAGTGCATGGAGTAGAGAGTGGCGGTGCTCAAACCACGAATCAAGTGTACAATGTGTGCACTAATTGCAATGAGATAGGCCACACGGCGGAAGTTTGTGTAGTAGGGGTTGTTGATGAGCAAGTAGAAGAAGTGAATGCAATTCAAGGGGGTGGTCGAAATTTCAATATGAACTCCAACACATACCACCCCGGGTTACGAAACCATCCTAATTTCTGCCACGGGAACACGGCGAACCAAGCTAACCCAAACTTTCAAGGAGCTCAAGGTAACTTCGCACCTCGCCAACAATACAATCAAGGTGACTATAGAGGTGGAAACAATTATGGCTACCAAGGGCAATTTCAACAAACGGGTCAAAGTGGTTCGGGTCAAAATTCATCAAGCGGGAATGAAGTCATGGATATGCTTCGGGCAATGCAACAAGATATGCAAAAACGGAATCAACTTGATGAAGTTCGGATGCAAAAGGATGAGGTTCGTGACAAAAGCATTCAAACATTAACAACACAAATGGGTCAATTGGCAACCGACATGGCGGAGTTGAAGAAAAACAAAGGTCAACTCCCTAGTGACACCAAGGTAAATCCTTCCCATAGTTCATCAAGAGGTAATGTTAATGTTCATCATGTTAGTATGTTAAGAAGTGGCAAAGAATTTAAAGCAAATTTGTCACCGGATTTGGTTGAAGGGGTAGTTGAGGAAGTCACGGGTAATGAAAGTGATGACGAAGTTTCACTGGTAGTATCTAAAGAATCAAATGTTAAAAAACCGGGTGTTGGTGCATATGTCTGTCGACTTCATCTTGTATCGAGTCTTGTAATAGGTTTGATAGACCAGGGCACGTAGGACGAGAAAAACGGGAAACAGGGACGAACATGCAGGTTCACACGAACTGGCCAGTTCATGCGAACTGGACTTAACCAGTTCATGCGACCTGGGTAACCTAGTTCATGCGAACTGGCTATCTCTATAAATAGATGTCTTGGGTCTCTCATTTGTAAGATTCCTGATTCCGGTAGCGAAGCTCTGCCGAAGTATCTCCAGCCTGTAAAACGTTCTGAAATCAATACAAGAGATAGTTAAAGTGATTCTAAGTGTAAATCAAGCTGTTTCAACATCGACACGTCTGATTCCGCCTTTTGTATTGATCGAGAACTCTTCTGATTGTCTCGTTTGATCGTTTCAACGATCCTACAAGTGGTATCAGAGCTCAGGAGGAAGAGTTCTTACCATTTCACCTTGTTTTCACCAAAATTCTGATTTCTACTCATTTCTACTCACTTTCTTCACGTTTTCTCAAAATTAACGGAGTTTTTATGGTTAAAATGATCCGATTTCTTGATATAACACGCCAAACACAGTTTTAATCAATCCTTGAAAAAATCAGGACCTAATTCGACCTAAAACCCGATCAATTTTGACAAAAACTCATCAGATCGTTCGAAGATGTCCCAGTTCATTTGAAATTAGGGTTTCCATTCGCACGGATTGAACAAAGGTGTTTCAGTTCGCATGACTTGATCATTCAGTTGGCACGATGTGGATTTAGATCATTCATTTCGCAGGAAGTGGATTTAGATCATTCAGTTCGCACGAGTTGATTTATCTCAGTTCGTACAAGGTTGTTTGAAAGGTTCAGGTTATTTGTAGTTGATCCAGGTTGTACGAAGTGACCCATATCGCACCAAATCAGTTCGTGTGAAAGTGACCAGGTTGTTTGGATTACATCACCAGCTCGTTTGAACGATCAGTCTTTGTGAATTTTTAATATCGAAATATAGAAAACGAATTCTACAACGCATTTGCTACTCCGATCACTATGGCTCAGAACGTAAACTTAGAGAATGAAATGGGCACCATGCAAAAACCGCCAAAGCTCATGAATATCGAGGAGTATAACGGATGGGAGGAACGTTTTGAAAATTGGGTTCAAGCGAATCATTTAGATGCATGGGAATGTGTTGAACAACGATATGTTAGACTGATTGATGATGACAGAGAGATTGTTGCTATTAAAGATCTAACTAATGATGAGAAAAAGAAATACAAAAGTGAAAAGATGATGATCAGTATTTTGCAACAAGCTATTAAGGAAGACATCTTGATTTTATTGCAACACAACGGAAGTGCACACTCAATGTGGAAAGCACTAAAAACGAAGTTTGTTGGAAGTCAAGACATGATCAAGAACAAAAAATCGCTTTTGAAAAAAGAATTTGATCTATTTCATGGATTAAAAACTGAAAACACCAAGCAGATTATAGAAAGAAATTTCAATTTGGTGGTTAACATGAAGCGATTGGATATCAAGAAAGATAGAGAAGAATGGGTTGAAAAGTTGGCCGATGCATTGCCACAAGATGTTTGGGGCACGTATCTTATGATGTTGAAGAATACTGATGAATTTGTAAATCTATCGCTGGGCAAGTTTATTGAAAAACTCAAAGTTCAAGAGATGGAACAATGGAAGATGGCGAAAATGAAGGACTTTAATGGTGAACAAGACATTGGTCTATACTACAAAGGAAGCATGGTTGATAAGACCAACATTGCACCAAAGATCGAAACTGCTTTTAATGCAAACAGTGCTTCTGGAGGGTCATCTCAAAGATCAAACAACAATAAGAGATTTTCTTCATACCCATCATTCGATCCAAATTTTTCAGCAAACAAGAATGGACAAGTACTACAATGCAACATTGCATTAAATCTTGAGAATGGTCAAAATTTCTCGGAAGAGGTTGCCAAAGGTCATATGTCGTTGTTGGTGATAGTATTAGAATCCTATGAAAGTTTGGTTGCAGGAAGAATTGGTAATCTGATGTTGACCAAAGAGGACTATGATCAGATTGATGCAGAAGAAATGGAACTCATGGATATAAAGTGGTGTATGGCTAGTGTGTTGAGAAGAGCTGAGAAGTTTAAACAGATCACTGGAAGAGATGATTTCCGTGATGCGAGAACTTCACCTTTAGGTTTTGATAAATCTAAAGTTACTTGTTTTCGTTGCAGGGAGAAAGGGCATTTTAAGCGAGAATGTACAAATCGCGAAGCAAGTGGAGCTCAAAATCCATTCGGCAACAATGATTATCATCGAAAAGCGATCTATCATCAAATTGCTCAACAGCCGCAACAACAACAATCGTCACAAACTACACATGCTAGGAAGGATCTGATCGAAGAATCTTCAAAGAAAGCTTATCTGGTGAATCAAGAAGATGAAAGATTGCCAAAGGGATTTAGCTGGGATAAATATATTTCGCCTGAAAGTAACTCAAAGAGAGCTTGTTATGGTCTGATAGATCAAGATGATGAAAGAATTCCAGAAGGTTTTAGTTGGGATAATTATGATCCTATTAGACCTTCAGTCTCTTAAGCATTTGTTGCTCAAATTTATGAAGATTCAATTGTTGAAGAAGAATTAGCGTATGCTTATTACGAATCTCAGCAATTCATTCCTAAAAAGAAAGAAGAAGAACCAGTTTCAACAGAAAAGGTTTCAGAAAGAGCGCCAATCTTTGATCACTCTTCAGATGAAGAGAGTGATGATGATAGTGAAGAAATTCAAAAAATTGAATATTATTCAAGAAAATTTTCATCTGATAAGGATAATTTGAATCTTGCAGGTAAAATGGAAGAGATCAAAGAAAGACAAGCTGCGAAGGAAAATAATCAAAAGGCAGCAACTAAGGAAGAAAAGGTCAAAGCTGAGGGAATTGTTCGAGCAGTAAAGAAGCAGATTAAAGAAATTCCAGCTGTCAAGTTTGAAAAGCAAGCATATACTGAAAAGATGCCTAAGAAGTGTGAAAACTGTGATACTGTGAAAAGGCACAACAACAAATTAATTCATAACATGAACAGACTGAAAGAATCTTATGATGTTTTAAACAAAGCTATTAATCAATATAACAAGTCAAGCACTGAACAAGGGATAGCTATGAAGACACTCAATGGAGCGTTCATGACGAAGCAGAAAATCATCAATAAGTACATTGAGAAATGTGCTGAACTTGAACAAAAATTGGAAACCCAGAGGATAGAAACTGAGAGGGCAAACAGGTTATTGAGAAGTTACTCATGTGTTTCTTATGTGATTGACAGGATTTATCCTACAGTAGAAGACATGAAAGCGTTCGAAGAAAAAGGCTCTGAAGTGAAGGATACTGGTAAGAAACATAGTGTCAATTATACAAAGTGTCCACCTCCGCTTGAAGAAGGATATTCTCCATGAAATCCTAATTCAGAAAGAGTCAAAAAGGCAACCAATTTAAAGTGGGAATCTGAACCTTCAGTTGGATTGCCAGACAGCATTGATGTCACATTCACATCGTCTAACACTGATCATGAGTCTGAGTTAATAAAGAAAGTGGTTGATCAGGTGTTAGATAAAGATGAAACCGAGTAGTCAAAGCCAAAGTCAAAGTCTTACACTTCAAGTCCAACAGTTGAAAAAGTCAAAAGGGTTTACAATAATGATTTTCTGATATCAAAAAATAATTTGAATGACGAAACATTCAAAGTAGCATATACTTTGACTGGTTCTGACAAATTATATTCTGATGAAGAATTTCCAATAAGAGGTGTTAAAACTGAAATGATTAACAAGGTTTTTAAATTAACAGAAATTAATATTTCTGAAATAAAAGATGTAAATCTTACTGAAAAATCTAAAAAATACACCTCAAGAGTTCAACAAAAGTTAAATAAGAAAAAAGGTTACAGTTCTGGTTCTGGTTATCGAAAGAAACCAAACCATAACAGTAATTTCAAAAAGAAGGGTTTAGGTTTTATTCCATCCGAAAATCATAAAAATGAAAAATATGTTAAAGATTTTAAATCGAAAGTTGTATTTGTTTCAGGAGCAAGTTCGGAAGAAGAGGAAAAGAGCTCATTCTGGAAGCAATCAAACAAAGAATTCCTTGCTAAGAAACAAGAGGGAATGAAGAATGATGTTGCTCAGAAAAAGGAGACAAGAACCTGTTACCAATGTCAAAAAGTTGGGCACATTGCCTTGAATTGTCCAAAGGCAACCAACACAAAACAGGGAGTGTCTCATAAACTCAAAGAAAAAGTTGTTGAGAAAACTGAACCACCAACTGAAAAATTTAAAGTGTTTAAAAATTCTACATTTGAAGTTGGTGAGTGTTCAAAAAGATTTTACAAAAGAAAAGTGAATCCTAACAACCAACAGTGGGTTGTTAAGAAATCAGATGTTAGTTCTGGCGATGAATTTGTTTCTTCGGAAGCAAAGGAGCCACTCCCTGGCGATGAATCTGATTTGTTAATGTCAGAGGAGCCACAAGTTGAGCTAAAAAGTGAAAATTATGTTCTGCCATTGGATGACGCAAACTTTCCATTATTGCGGACTGAAAATTTTAAACAAAAAGTTGGAAAACTAGAGATTTCGAATCAATTCTATTCTGAAAAGAAAGAATTTGATGTCGAAAAAGCCTTTAACCCTAGAGTTCTAAATATTTTTGGAAAAATGGTTGACGGGAAGGTCAAAAGGGTAAAGGAATTCTATGAAAAGAAAAAGAAACGAAAGAAACCGAGAAATGATGACTCGGAAACTCCCAAGGACCGTTAGGCTTGGGAGAATCTCTTTAACTGAAAAACCTGACTTGCCGGAGCTCCCAAGTTGGTAATCGTGGAGCAGGAATCGGCATCTTTCTCGTGAAATTCAAAACTGTCATATTTCGACTTACAAGTGGTTTTGTTGATAAGAACCTACAAGTGGTTAATCAAGGTCATTAAGTTGAACTTGATTTAACTTTCATACAAGTTGGTTAGAGAAATAGAAAAGTGATTTTACAAGTGGTAATTGGAAAACAAAGTGATGAATAAATCCCCAATCTTACAAGTGGTATCAACAAAACTAATTTTCCAGAAAAACCATTTTGATTAAAACAAACTTAAGTGTTTTGAAATAATAATGGGAAAATAGTTTGTTTTTAGGGGGAGTTCTGATTGTTTAAGCCAAGTGGATGGAGATTTGAAGCAATTCATATCAGTTTGTCAGTTTATTTGTACAGTTTATTGCGTTTATTTTCAAATTTTCTCGGAAAATCAAAATTTGAAACATAATTTTGATTTTAGGGGGAGTAAAAAATTTAGAAATTTTGAAAATTTGAAAAAAAAACATGATAAAATCTAAAAGCCAAAACAGCGAAAAATCAAAACGAGTTTTGTTGTGAAAAAGAGGAAATGATAGTACATCAGTAGACAATCACAGTACGCTAAAGATCTGGAAAGTTAAAATGTGATAAACGATCTCACTGATGATATGCCAGTAGGTTTTTACACGCTTAGTAGATTGTTGTCGAGATATAAACCTAAATTTAATACTTACTTATTTCGTGGGGAACGTCTCTCGGATATATAGGTAACCCCTGAAATCTTGTTTGATGGGCTATCTATTTCTGACATACTAGGTCTTTGTGCGTGATGATATCTGGGGTATTATACCAGGACTTCTGATTTTGCAGGAGCAATAGCCTAGTCCTCGTATAATGCTCTGCACTGCTTTAATCATAAAGCCCACCCTCAGCATAAAAAATGCTGAAACATTGAAAAATGCTAATCATGTGCTGTTGAAGAAAAGATTCTCTAAAGGGAACACACCTAAAGTCGAGCCATCATCTCTCTGATTTTGCGGAAGCAATAGCCTGAGCTCTCATGGTCTCGCATTTACCCCTTACATATATCATTAGTGTACATTCACATGTAAGACTGAATATAGGAGTCTGGATACGGGAGTATATTCTGAGGTGGGACACGCGAATAAGTTTAAGTTACTTAAAATACTAAACTCGTATCTCGAAACAGTTGAACTTTGTGTGAAAATTTAAGTGGATCAGTATACTGACAATCTAAGTGAATCGTTTAGAACTTAAAGCGTTTAAAGCTCAACGGTGCTAGTGATTTGTTAAAAACTGATATGATCCTCTTACACAGTCTCACAAAAATATGTTTGTAAATATTTCGTTACTGCTTTTCATTAATATGTTTAAGCATAAAATTTTGAAAAATCAAAAAGATTTTATTTCATCTTATTTTCGACAACTGATGTTGAAAAACTGATTTTCAAAATTCCGAGTGCTAAACATGATGAACAGTGGATTGGGAGAGTGTGTTTGAGATAAAATTTGAGAAATGTCATAATCTAACAAGTGATGTTTTGAGTTTGATCTAACAAGTGGTAAGCAGTGATTAAAATTGTTATAAATAAAAATTTACTTTTGGGTAGAGATTGTGCAGGATAAAAGCTTTGGAAAAGCCAGATTTCGACTCCTGAGGATATGCAGATTAGAACCAGGTTTCTGAGAGTCAGGAAACGGTCCTGAACCTGTGAAAGCTGCAAAGTAAGATCCTCGTGTCTAAACCTGAGCAGAGTTTGAGCCAGGATACGATCCCGGAACAACTTTAGGGGGAGTCTGAATTTTAGAGAGCCAAATTCAGATCCTAGAACAAAGCTCGAGAAAGAAGCTACTAATGCTATTAGAACTTAAGGAATCAAGAAATCTAATCAAGAGAAGTAGAGAGAGGATAGAGCCAGGTTGAGATTCTGAGAGAAAGAGAAAGAATGATGAGGATGCTTACAGAGACAAATACTTTGGAGAGAGCAAGAAGACTGATCAAGTCTGAAGACTCGACATACTGAAGACTCGTACCAAAGACTCGTCAACATCCAAGGGGGAGTTTGTTGGTGCATATGTCTGTCGACTTCGTCTTGTATCGAGTCTTGTAATAGGTTTGATAGACTAGGGCACGTAGAACGAGAAAAACGGGAAACAGGGACGAACAAGCAGGTTCACACGAACTGGCCAGTTCGTGCGAACTGGACTTAACCAGTTCGTGCGACCTGGGTAACCTAGTTCATGCGAACTGGCTGTCTCTATAAATAGATGTCTTGGGTCTCTCATTTGTAAGATTCCTGATTCTGGTAGCGAAGCTCTGCCGAAGTATCTCCAGCCTATAAAACGTTCTGAAATCAATACAAGAGATAGTTAAAGTGATTCTAAGTGTAAATCAAGGTGTTTCAACATCGATACGTCTGATTCCGCCTTTCGTATTGATCAAGAACTCTTCTGTTTGTCTCGTTTGATCGTTTCAACGATCCTACACCGGGGTTGGGTGAAAATGAAAAGAATGAAAAAGATGAAGGTGAACCAAGTCAAGTCCCGTTTCCATCGGATTTACTTGACCCGGGTAGGAAAATTTTTATTGCATCAAGAGGTCCCCAAAAAGAAGAATTATGGAACATGTTTAAACAAGTTAAAATTAATCTTCCACTCCTTGATGCAATAAAACAAGTACCCGCATATGCTAAATTTTTAAATGGATTATGCATACAAAAAAGGTAACAAAAGAAGAAAATGCCTAAGCATGTAGATTTAACCGGGCAAGTGAGTGCGGTGTTGAATGGAGAGCTTCCCCCTAAGCTCCAAGATCCGGGCATGCCATTAATAAATATACAAGTTGGTAATTTTCAAATGGCAAAGGCGTTACTAGATCTTGGAGCCGGAGTGAGCATTTTACCAGGGGGCTTATATGACCAATAAGACTTTGGTCCGTTAGCAAGGGTAGAGACAACGGTTGTTTTGGCCGACTTGTCTCATAAGCTACCTCGAGCGATGGTTCAAAATGTGATTGTGAAAATTGATGAGTTTTACTACCCGGTTGACTTTTTAGTCTTGGACTACTTATCCACGGACCCAAAACAACAACAAAATGTTATTTTGGGTCGGCCATTTTTGAGCACCGTGCATGCTGTGATCGATTGTAGATTTGGTACAGTCGATATGACTTTTGGAAATCAAAAAATGCGCTTGAATGTTTTTACTAACAATTCTAATGATGTTGGTGTTGATGAGTGTTTTATGGCAGACTTAGTCGATGGATGCAACCCGCACGAGTACGAGGAGGATAGTATGGATGTTTGTCTTTGTGATTTTTCTGAACAAGTACATACTTGTGCGCTAAGGGTGGAAGAGGAGAAACAAGATGCTATGGCATTGAAATAAGGTCGACCGCCATGGACCCACCAATTTGAAAGCTTGCCGGTGGAAATAAGCTCGGGTACTAAACCATCACTAGAAGAACCACCCAAGTTGGAGCTCAAAGACTTACCGAGCCATTTGAAGTATGCTTTTCTAGGGGATAATGACACTCTACCGGTCATTATTGCCTCTAATGTAGAGATGGCGCAAGAACAAGCTTTATTGGAAGTATTAAAAGAGAACAAGGGAGCTATCGGATGGACGATTTCCGATCTTAAGGCAATTAGTCCATCAATCGACATGCACAAGATCATCACCACCGAAGATGCAAAACCGACAAGAGAAGCTCAACGACGATTGAATCCGAACCTAAGGGAGGTAGTAAAGAAAGAGGTAATTAAATGGTTGGATGCGAGAATTATCTATCAGATTTCGGATAGTGCTTGGGTAAGTCCAAACCAAGTTGTGCCTAAGAAGGCCGGCATTCAAGTAGTCAAGGATGAAAATGGTGAACAAATCGCCACCTGACCGGTTACCGGGTGGCGTGTTTGTATTGACTACCGCAAATTGAATGTCGCCACTTCTAAGGACCATTTCCCGCTACCTTTTATTGACCAAATCATTGAAAAATTGTCAGGTAAAAAATATTACTGCTTTTTGGACAGGTACTCGGGTTACAATCAAATAGCAATACACCCAGATGACCAACACAAGACCACCTTCACTTGTCCATATGGTACCTTTGCCTTTCGGCGAATGCCATTTGGCTTGTGTAATGCACCGGCAACTTTCCAGCGATGTATGATGAGTATCTTCTCGGACATGGTTGGAGAGTCACTTGAAGTGTTTATGGATGACTTTTCGATTTTTGGCACTAGTTTTGAATCGTGTCTCAACGAATTACAAAAAGTTTTAAAAAGATGTGTTGAGAAAAATTTAGTGCTTAGTTGGGAGAAAAGTCATTTCATGGTGCAAGAGGGAATTGTGTTAGGCCATGTAATCTCGAAGAGGGGTATGGAGGTGGATAACGCAAAAATACGGGTAGTATCATCTTTGCCACCACCGAAAAATGTTAAGGGTGTAAGGTCATTTTTGGGACAGGTGGGATTTTATAGACGTTTCATAAAAGGTTTTAGTATTATCACCAAACCTTTACGTAACTTGTTGTTAAAGGATGTAACATCTGATTTTACTAATGAATGTTTGCAAGCCTTTAATGTTTTGAAGGAACACTTGGTGAAAGCTCCAATTTTGCAACCGCCGGATTGGTCAAAGCCATTCGAAATCATGTGTGACGCAAGTGACACTACAATTGGTGCAGTTTTGGGTCAACGAGTTGACAAAAATCCGGTGGTGATTTACTATGCAAGTAAAACTTTATCCGAAGTGCAACTGAATTACACCACAACGGAAAAGGAGTTATTAGCGGTGGTGTATGCTTTGGATAAGTTTCGTTCGTACATTTGGGGGAGCAAAGTGGTTATCTATTCGGACCATAGTGCGGTCCGGTATTTGATGGGGAAAAAAGACGCGAAGCCTCGTTTAATCCGGTGGGTGTTGTTACTACAAGAGTTTGATTTAGAGATTCGAGACAAAAAGGGAAGTGAGAATGTAGTGGCGGATCACTTGTCTCGAATTCCGGTGGAAGGGATTGATGATTTGAGCAAAATAAATGAAAGGTTTCCCGATGAGCAACTACTAGTCGTATCTACCTTTGTTGCACCGTGGTATGCCCACTACGTAAATTATTTAGCCACGGGTGCCATCCCAAGTCATTGGACCAAGAGGCGAAGACAACAATTTATGGTCCAAGTAAAGCAATATATTTGGGATGAACCGGACATTTTCAAGATCGGGCCTGATCAAGTCATTCGGAGGTGTGTGCCCGAAACGGAGGTGTTGGAAATATTGACTCATGCCCACTCATCCACATGTGGAGGTCACTTTAGCGGGCATAAATCGGGTTATCGTGTTTTGTCGTGTGGGTTTTATTGGCCCACAATTTTCAAGGATGCGTGTGAATTTGCAAGAAATTGTGTAAATTGTCAAAGGACGGGAAGCATTTCAAAGAGGGACGAGATGCCATTACAACCAATTTTGGTTGTGGAAATATTTGATGTATGGGGCATTGACTTTATGGGTCCCTTCCCGAATTCCAATGGGTTTTTATACATTTTGGTGGCGGTGGACTACGTCTCTAAGTGGATTGAAGCTATTGCAACAAGAACAAATGACCATTCGGTTGTTTTTAAATTTGTTCAATCCAACATCTTTTCCCGTTTTGGTATTCCACGAGTTATTATTAGTGATGGCGGTTCGCATTTCAAGAACTTTAATTTCGGAAAATTGTTGAAGCGGTATAGCGTGAATCACTAGGTTGCCACACCTTACCATCCACAAACTAGTGGATAAGTTGAAGTGTCCAACTGTCAAATTAAAGAAATCCTCATGAAGACGGTTAGAACGGATAGGAAGGATTGGTCAAGCAAGTTAGATGATGCGTTGTGGGCATACCGGACGGCCTACATGACTCCAATAAGCATAACACCTTACCGGATGGTGTATGGAACGGGTTGTCATTTGCCAATGGAGTTAGCTCATCGGGCGCATTGGGCAATCAAGACGGTGAATGCGGACTATGATGAAGCGGGGAAGATGAGGAAGTTGCAATTGAGTGAAATAGAAGAAATTAGAGACGAAGCGTACGAGTGTGCATCGGCTTACAAAGACAAGCTTAAAAAGGTCCATCATGCAAAGTTGAGAAAGAAAACCTTTGAAGTGGGTCAAAAGGTATGGTTGTACAACTCAAGGCTAAAGATGTTTGCGGGCAAACTTAAAAGCAAATGGATGGGCCCATATGTCGTTCGGCGAGTCGGGAGATTTGGTGATGTGGATATCCAAGATGAGCAAACCAACAAACAACAAATGGTGAATGGCCATCGGTTAAAGCCATACTTGGAAGGGAACGACATCAACAACTTGGAGCTTGACAAAGCGGGCTACATCCTACGCCCGGTAGATGATGAACAACCATGAGAGGCCCAGGTTTGGTAGTGTACATAGTTAGTATTTTATTTCATTTGTTTTGTTTAGTTTGTGCATTTACTGTATTCGCTTGAAGCTCGTGTTTTAAACAAGTGTGGGGACGTTCGGATTACGAATAGTTCTAGCATTGTGTTGAGGACAACACGGGACTTTCGAGGGGGTAGGGTAATTTTTCCATGTTTTTGAAAAATTATAAAAATATAAAAAAAAATTAAAAAACTGAAAAATAAAAAGAAAAACACTTAAAAATTGAAATTTTTGACGAAATGGGAATGCCCAGTGCCTACCGTAATTTACGGTAGGCACCATAAGTTATGGTGGCTTCAAAATTTTTGTGGTGTTACGGTAGAAACCTACTGGTTTACGGTGGGTTTTGATTGCCAGGTGCCACCGTAAATTACGGTGGCTACCGTAATTTACGGTAGCCCTGGCGAATGAAAGGGCGTAGCAGTCAGCGGTTACATATAAAAAAATAAAAAATAACTTCAAGTTACGTGAATACATCCCTAGCCACTCGTTTTCTGCATACTTTCTCACCCGCAAACATCACCCATCTCTTTCATCTTCCCCACACAAGATCCCACAAACCCCACAACCTTCTTCAACCTTCAATTCTTCATATCTTCTTCAATTCTTGGTCAACTCTCATGAAATTTGGGTCTTTCTTGACTGAAATTTCACGTACTTGCTGATTTTGAGAAGAGATTTGTGAGAAAACATCTTTTTCTGGTCCGGTTTACAAACCCTAGAACCGAAAGTTTTGGGGGTTTTTGAAGTTTTTGAGTTTCTTGTGTTCTAGCATCTTCAATCCAAGGTATGTGATGTTTATTTGTTAGTTTTGATGATGCATTGTGAAAGTGAAGGTTATTTTTGCTACTTGTTCGTACACACTTGCTTGTTCATAGTTTTGTCATGAAAAATTGTTACTTGATCATTGTTATGGTTGTAGATGTAGGATTGATGTTAAAATTGTGAACTTTTGGGAACCTCTACATTGTAGAGGCACCATGCCCAATTTTTGAGAAAATAACTTTTTTAAATTTTGTGTTCATTAGCATCTACAACCATAGTAACAAGCAAGTGTGGGGATGTTTTTGAGAAAAAGGGCTGATTTTTGTATTTGGTTGTGTTGTTTGTTTTTGTGATGTGTGTAGGAAAATGGTGAGAACTAAGGAAAAAGCCAGAGCTAGTTCTTCATCTAAAGGCAAACAGCCGGAACAACAACCAATGAAGAGGAGGTATTCAGGTAGGGATGATGATAGTGAGAGTGATGAGGAAGAAATGGTAGAGTTGGACCCGGCTGACAAGCCAAGGTGGGAATCGGGTCCTTTAGATGATCAGCCGGATGAGTGGCAGCCGACATTATTTCATGATCGAATGAACCGTTTAAAGAATAAGGCTGCTGCGTTTATCTGTGAAAGGGAAGTGAGAGAAGTTGAGTTTCGGCCGTTCAATGTTTTTGCTCAGTTTCGTGCCTTAGGATGGGATGCGGCACTCAGTTGTTACGACAAGGACAACAAGAATCTGTTTATGGATGAGATTCAAGAATGGATGGCTACGTTGACATGCAATAGGTACGCAGGCCGTCGCAGATGAAGTTGACGGGAACTGTTAATGGGATAAAGGTGGAAATGTCGTTTGATACATTGCGGAAGTTGGTGAGATATGGCAGTTTGCCTGCTCGTGATTACACATTCCTGAGTCTTGATGATTTATTGATTAAACCGGAGAAACATCCGAGGTGGAATGATATGTTAGCGGCCTTGTTCTTGCTGGGTACTTATAGTGGCATATTGTACCGAAGAAACTTGAAGATTGAAGTAAAGCTACTGCTCACCATTTGTATCTTGATTGTGATACCAAGAAGAGGCGATAAACAGGAGGTGAGGTACCCGGAAATACCCGTTCTTTATTCGTTGCTCCATGGGTCTCCCCGCTTTCCGATTCGGTATTTGATCCTGAACCATCTTTGGATATGCTGAAACAAAGTGGGGAGGAGCATCATCCCGTATTGCCGGATTATTACGGGGTTGTTGAAACAATTCAAGGCGATCACATCGGAGGACTGTTGGTGCATACGTCTATCGACTTCGTCTTGTATCGAGTCTTGTATTAGAATTGTTAGATCAGGGCACGTTGTATGAGAAAATAGGAGATGTATGTTGATAGTTGATTTCGCACGAAATAGCAGTGCTATTTCGCACGAAATAACAGTTTGCTATTTCGCACGAAATAGCATTTGCCTATTCCGTGCGAAATACCTAGTCTATATATAGGGGAACTGCCATCTCATTTGTAAGGTTCGTGATTTCGGTACCGAAGTGCTGCCGATGTGTCTACTGATCTGTAAACGTGTTATATCAATAAAACAAGACAATTAAGTGTGAATCAAGCTGTTACAAAGTCTAATCAATGAATTCTGCCTCTGATTAGACCGAGAACTCTTCTGATAGACTCGTTTCGATCGTCTCTCGATCCTACAAGTGGTATCAGAGCTCAGGAGGAAGAGTTCTTACAAATTTCAGCTTGAAAATCTGTTTTCTACACCTTCTTTCTCAAAATTAACAAATTTCACGGTTAAAATGGATTGAATTTCATACATAACATGCGAAACAGTGTTTTAATGAATCCTTGAGAGAATTAAACCTTAATTTAACCTAAAACTTGGTCAATTTAACAAAAATCAGATCGAACATGATGATGTTAGCAGCATTCCGCGCGAAATAGGGTATTTCGTGTGAAGTTGTCCTACTATTTCGCATGAAATCAAGATTTTTAGACCTTATTTCATACGAAATCACTTCTGCGGTATAATTTTTCACAAAATCACCTGCTTGAGTATAATTTCGCACGGAATCACCTCTGTATTTCGTACGAAATCACTTCTTGAGTGTTAATTTCGCATGAAATCAATTCTTGGACATTATTTCGCACGAAATCAATTCTTGGACATTATTTCGCACGAAATCATCAGTTTTAACTTCATTTCGTATGAAATGGGTTCTTATTTCGTGTTAAACCAGTATTTCGTGTGAAAGAGTGATTTCGTTTGAAAATTTGTATTTCGCATCAAACTGATTTCATATCAGTGTGTGATTTCGTTTGAATTTTCAGTTAGCGTGAACTTTCATTGTTATTTGAACTTTGTTGACTTTGTGATACAGATTACTGAATCATGGAAGAGGAATTCTACAATGCGTTTGCTACACCAGTTGCTCCTGTTACATCTGCTGAAACTCTTTACAGTGAAAATGAGACGGGAACTTATCAAAAACCGCCGAAGCTTATGTATATTGAAGATTTTAGAGGATGGCAAAATCGGTTTGAAAACTGGGTGCAAGCTTATAAGTTTGACGCATGGTGTTCATTAGAGAAAGATTACGAGAAACCAAAAAATGAACGTGGGCTTGAAAAGGCTTTTTGTGACTTTTCAGAGGGTGAAAAATTGAAATATACAAGTGAAAAACATGATGATCAGTATTCTTCAACAAGAAGTTAAACAAGATATCTTTGCTTTGCTCCAACATGAGGGTACTGCTAGATCAATTTAGACAGCATTAATTCAAAAGTTTAAAGGAAGTGCAGATATGATCAAGAACAAAAAGGCTTTACTGAAGAAATCATTTGATATGTTTGTAGCTTTTGAAAATGAAACAACAAAAATGACCATTGATAGATATTGTCATCTGGTTTTGGAAATGGGAAAATTGGACATAAAGAAAGACGACGATGAATGGGTTGATAAACTAGCCGATGCATTACCACAACAGAAATGGGGAACTTATTTGTTGATCCTAAAACACATGAGAAAATCTGAAAATATGAATCTGGCACAGTTTATTCAGAAGATTGAAGAGCATGAGTTTGATATCCAGAAAATGGCAATCATGACTAATCTAAATGCTCAAGAAGATGTCAGTTTATACTACAGAGGAAACAAATTTGAAGTTACTCCAAGCCCAAAGATTCAAACTGGTTTCAGTGCTGATAGTTCTTCTGGAACAAAGGGAAGTACTGTGACTCAAAGTGGTGGACCTTCGTCTTTGTATTCAAGCTTTGATCCAAATTTTACAACACCAAGTCCTCAACGACAGAATTCTACAAATCTGCAGTGCAACATTACCTTGAACATTCAAAATGGTCAAAATCTTTCTCCAGAAATAGCTAAGCAACACATGGCATCACTCGTTGCTATGTTGGAATCATATGAAAGCTTGATTGCTGGCAAAATTGGAAATCCGATGCTTACCAAAGAGTATTATGACCAGATTGATGCTGAGGAACTTGAGTTGATGGATGTAAAGTGGTGTTTAGCTAGTGCTATTCGAAGGGCATAAAAGTTTCAACAAATCACCGGAAGAGATGAGTTTAGTGAGATGTCTAAATCTCCGATAGGGTTTGACAAATCAAAGGTTACGTGTTTTCGTTGTTGAGAAAAAGGTCATTTTAAGCGTGAGTGCAAAAACAAAGAAGCAAATGGAAGACAAGATCAGTCTGGAAAAAACAATTATTATAAAAAATCAATTTTTTATCAGATTGCTCAACAACCACAAACTGCACATGCACGTGCCATTGAAGAAAAAGAGAAAAGAGCTTGTTATGGTATAATTGACCAAGATGATGAAAATGTTGCAGAGGGATTTAGCTGGGATAAATACATTCCATCTGGTTCAGGTCTTGTTGCTAGAATTCTGGAAGAAGATGATGTCACACCCCTTTCTTAGGCGGAAGCACGAGGTGTGATCTTGAAAGGTTTTCATTGCATACGATTGGTAAACATACTACATGCTCATAAAAATAACTTCAAATGCAAAACATTACATTACTGAAATCATAGATTAAGTGTTTACATCACGAGACAACACGTTGTCTGAAAGTTTACAACTTTATTTAAGACTAAACATAAACAACATCCAGGAGCATGAATAAGACCGCGCGCACATCCACATTAGTTACCTGAAATACATGTGAGTTTTGAAAAAACGTCAACATAATGTTGGTGTGAATTCATGCAGTTCTTGTATTGAACGTTTGTATACTTGTATTAAAAACATGGTATGAATCTTGTATAAATCAAGTATTCTTGTATAAATCCAATATTCTTGTATAAGTCAAGTATTTCTATATGTATCAAGTTTTTAATGGGTTGTAAGGCCATTAACATGTGACACGACATAGGAAGCATCCAAACCATAGGCATTTTTCTAGTTGTCGATTCACGACGGAGACACAAAAGCACTACTAGGTACTAGTTTTCACCAAGAGTGTGGCTGCCCGAAAACCCATTAGATCTAACATTTTGTTCTGCGGTCTAAGTATGTACACGATTAATGGTGCTTATGGTACCCTATTCGTGACACGATTTCTCGTATCATTCCTCAACACGCATCATACTTGGTACTAGTTGTCACCAAGAGTGCTTCTTGTTTTTGGTATCCATTTATAAACATTGTAACATTTATAACATGTATTTCACCCCTGAAGTTATAAAACTGAAAACAGTTAAAAGAAAAGGGGGAACATGAACTCACAACTTTGCGTTCCTTGCGCCGTAAACTTCACCGGATTTGCTTAACTAGCGTCGTGACCTAAATGTGTTTTATTAACGTTAGTCACTAGACTTGCATCGCACAAGTACAAGTCACTATTTTTTTGTATATGTGTTCTTGTGTTAAAAATAATTTATATTTTTAACTATGTATCTTACTTATATTATTTTCTCAAAAATAAATATAAGTATCTTGTATTTTTCACCCGAATTATGTATTTTGTCCAAAACTTTGTTTCATGTTCATAACTTGTCCAAGTTATTTATTCTATCAAGTAATATATTTTCATAAATATATTTTCTTGTATTTGTCTAAGCATGTTGTATGTGTATTTTGTATTTTCACTCCTTAGGGGTATTTAGTGTATTTTCAAGTCCTAATACACTATTACATGTAATACATACTACATACACTTAGCACAAAATCTGGTGATAAATAAATATATATATCTTTCTCAAAAATATACATACTTAATATCAATTTTAATCTTGAAGAAATCATCATTTCTTAAGACAAAAATTAGGGAAACCTTGGTAAATGTTTTTGGATACATATTTAGGGAATAAGTTTCTCAAAAACTTATATTTTTCTAAGTGTCAAAATTTATAGAAATTTTGACAGTGTTTCCCCTAAAAATGGAGGTTTCCCAAGTTTTCAAAACATGTGTTTACTTTCTTTTAAATCATCATCAAACATCAACAATCTATTCTACAATTATCAAGTGCTAATAATCAAGTAAATCACACTACATCATGAACTTGAAGTTTTGTAAAAAAACTTGTAGTAACTTACCATGTTATTTAGTAGGTTTAGCTACTCTTAAAAACATGGTTGTTTGCTTGTAAATCTCATTCTTGGAGGATTTAGTCATTTACAACTTGTAGGATGATTTTTCTAAAAATACTTCTTTTGTATTTTTCTTATTTCATAAGTGTTCATACACTTGTTTTTCTAATAAAAATAGTGTAGGTTTAAGTAAAAACCAAGACCTTCTAATAATCATATTTTAAACTTGGTTTTCTTGGAAAATCATTCATAAATCTTGGATCTACAAGTTTACTAGTTCACTTTGATCATTGTTTTACAAGAGATCATTTTTATTCGTCAAGTTCATGTGTTCACTAGAAGATGATCATCATAGGTTATTACATAATCATCCTCCCTCTTGCTAGATTATGTGTTTAAACACCATCTAGCAAGCTTCATGTGATGATTGACATCATCATCTCAAGAAATCAATAAACAAGTATCATTCATATATTAGATAATATCATTCCATCCATATATCATCACATGCAAAGCTTTATGTTCATGTTTCATGTGTATGTCTTTTAGTGTTCTTGTTATTTTCACCATAATAAATCTTTTAACCAATCAATATATGAAGTAATAAGAGATTATGAGGGCTCACCACTAGCAACAAGGCTAGGGAAGATTACTAGAACTTGAAGATGAAAAAAGTGTTGGATAAAAGCAAATGAAGAAGGTCCTTCAAGATCCACAAGCTTCAAACTTCCTAAATCACCTTCTAGCACCTTATGTGAACCTTGGAATTGATTGAAATGGAATGAAAATGGTGGGTGTATGGTGGGTGGATGGAAGCGATAGGTATGAGGGAGAAGGAGGAGAGGTTGTGGTGTTGTGTTTATGAAGATGATGATAGTATGTTCATATCTTCTTATAGTATCTTCATGATATCTTTACAAGATCCTATCATATCTAAAGAAATCTAAATAAATCTTCCCCAATCTAGTAATATCTAATATGTATCAAGTAAGATCTTGTGGGGATTTTGGTGGGGTCACTATGACCGTCCACTTCATGGGGGGGGGGGGGGGGTAATGTGTAAATTCCAATTTACTAAATGTAAAATCAAGTTAGTTTTCAAGTGTCTAGTTTAGGGACTTGTGTGTTATTATGTTATAAGAGGTGTTATGGTGTTCGGGGACCATAACTAGCTCAGAAATATTAAAACAATGTTTCTAATAGTTTTTTGATGTTCCGGGTAATGTCCGGTTGTTCGGTTAGATACCGGTTCATTAAAGTGCTAAATTGTACCGTTTAGTGTCCTTTAAGCATCCTTCTATAACCCTTTTAATTCCCAACACTTAGGAGGGTATTCTGGATAATAAGTCATAATTCTGCATAATATTTATGTGTTAAAAAGCTGGTTATAGCTGATTTATAGCTGAATTATGCAGATTTCTGCATTTAAACTGCGTTTCGGGTGCTTTTTATTGCGTATTTTAGCTTCCAGAAAGTCTATATGTCAACCCTTGTTTGTACTCTTGGGTTTTAATGTATTATTTTCATTGGACCTACACCTAGGCTCCAATTCTATTGTCTAACTGTTTTCTGCAGAATTGTTGACACAATGTGTCTTGCCGGTGAGTTTACTAGTATTTCTGACGCAACGCTATTATTAATGCATAAAGCAATTCTTGTAGTATAAAACGTGCATGAATTCACTTGTATAGTATGTAATCAGATAATGTTGACATTTAAGCACATAATTGCAGTCATTAAATAATAATTAAAGTGTACTGAAATTACCGGTTTGGTGCCAGTTGTCACAGTCTCCCCCCGTTAAAAGAATTTCGTCCCGAAATTCAGGCTGAGCTTACTCTCGCAGGAGCTTTCTTGAACATGTGGGGATACTTTTATTTAAACTGGTCTTCACGTTCCCACGTGTTGGATCTGAGTTTGGTTTTGATTGTATTTTCTGTTTGAATTAAAATGGAAATGGATGAGTTGTGCAGCGGAATTAATATGGAAACAAACTTTGCATACAATCAAACGAGAGTATTGCTTTGATCAATACATTTTCAACAAGAAACCGAATGATTAAATTTAATTTCAACAATGATTACAAGATAATGCTTGAATACAAACTCCCCCTCAGCCAGAGCTCAGCGTTTGTTCGTGCAGGAAAACAAGTTTGCAAAGAGCTAATAGAACAGTACAGAGCACTGTTCTATTTATAGGCACTAACAAACCATTGAGCATCTAAGCTGACGTCACCATGAAAGTGACATCTAACCTCCTAACAAACTCTAACCTCTGATCTATACAAACACTGCTATACTAACTACTGCTATTACATTTTATTACATAAAAGACATTTAAACAGCTGCTGCATCCTTCCACTGCTGTGAACCCAGCAGTGCTTGTCCGGATCAGCAATACTTGACTCAAGACAGTAGATTGAGTAGCAGAGCTTTAGTCTTCTATCAGTCTTTCCAAGAGCAACAGATTTGACGGTCAGTGGCTTGTACGATCAGTAGATAGGAGGTCAGCAGATGTTGAAACCACTTTCAATGGGAGAGACTTGTATGTAGCATCTGCTTATTCTGGATCCACTGCTCTGACCCAGTTTTGGCTTTAATTATCTGTTCCTCTGGTAGGGTTTAATCCCAACAATCTCCCCCTGGAACAGATAATGCAAAAACTCTTCATTATTGTGGAATTCTTTATTGCCTCATCAGCAGTTCCCTTATCTGACCTTTAAACTGCAGTTCAAAGTCTAGGGCATCTGTATCATCATCATCCCTGCTAAGTGGAAGATCAAGGAGATCCTGCAAATCTTCAAGACTTAGGCCAAGAGCTTGTTCCCTTGATATTTTCTTCACTTCTCCACCAAACCTGAGCAAAGTCAATACGCAGGTCTGTTTGTCAGTTTCCCACTTTAGTATTTTTGAGTCTGGTGGGTTTCTTGGGAGATGTTTATTTGCAGAGGTATTTGGTGAGGCTGGCCTATTCATGACTGGCTGAGCAGCACTTGCAGATTGTTCCAATTCAAGATCTTCTTTTATCATTAATTTCATGCCTGCTTTTACAATAGCATCTCCAGCTTTTAGATCTTGAATTGTTTCAGTACTCGACTGGTTTTTGCTCCTTCTTTTGTAGATGGCAGCACCAGCTGGAGCAGTGGTTCTTTTAGCTTGCAGCTTTGGTGGTCTTTTTGAAACCTCTGCTTTAGAATAGTCAGGCTTTTGTGGAACTTTTGGATCTTTCTTTCGAAGTTACTCTAACTTCTTGTAGGTAGCCCTGACCCTATCTTCTCCCCACTTTGACACAAAATTCTTTGACCCATAATCAGCTGCTATCAGCTCCTCTTTCATTCTCTTCAACCTTAATGCCTTCTCAGCTTCAAATTGTTTGAATTTTTCAGGGGGAGTCTGCTTGACCTTATTTTTGATCATTTCTTGAATCCTGGCTGCTTCTTTTTCAAGCTCAGAAATGGTCCAGTTTTTGTACATGTATTTCTCCCCCTTGTATTTCTTGTAGGTCATAATATTCTCAATGTAGTCTTTTCTCAAGGACTCATCTGCCCTTTCAGAGATTTGCTGACATACATTTTTGGCAAATTGCTCCATTACTCTGACCTGTGTGAGTAGAAATTGATAGTTTTGTTGAAATTCTCTATCAGATTTCCCTTGTTTTGTTTTTTATAGCAATATCCTCTGCTTGCTTGGCCTTGAGTTTCAAGTATTCTTCAATATTATGAGGCCTGGGATATCCTTCAACTGATGGCAAACTCCTTTTAGCTGGGTCATCCTCATAATAAAAGGATTTGATTTCTTCCCTAACTGCAATGAGTTCTAGAGGAAATGAAGCACCAGCAGGAGGTAGTGATTTTATAATTTGAGCTGAAGAGAGAGGTATGGGTTTTGGAATAGTGACAAGTGACAGGGATTTTGAAGATGTTGGTGGTGGTGAAGGTGAATCATCATCTGATATGTAAATCCTTCTCCTTTTTGTTTTTAGAAGAGGCAGATGATGTTTTGGGTGGATCAGTGGTGGTAGATTGTATGGCAGTGGTTTGTGTTTGACTAACAGCTGTTGAAACAACTGGTGTCTTTACAACAGATGTTATAACACCTGTTGTCTTCTGCTTTTTGTCAGCAGGTGAAAGTGGTGATGGTATTGTTTTTGGTGGTGACAGTGGTGGTGGTGGTAAACTAGTAGTTGTGGTGTGTGTTGAAGTGGTGTGTGTTGAAGTGAGAACAGATGTTGAAACAACTGAGGTACCAGCAGTAGTTGATACAACAGGAGTTACAACAGCTGTTTGGGTGGAGGTTTGATGCTGATGGCTTTTGGATGGTGGTTTTGGAGGCTTTGGAAATCTGGATGGGATGGACTTAGGTTTCCTTTTTGTCTTCGGATTTTTAGTATCCTTTGATCCAGAACAACCTTGCTCATACAGTTCCATGAAAGCTCTTTTCTCCTCATTCCATCTTGAGATATCCTTTGCCATTCTATCTCTTTTAACACTTGCTACTCCTTCATCAAGTGCTTCTTGAGTAGCATCAACCTTTTTACTACCATCTGGCAATGGAATTTTTCTGGTCATAGCATCCTTCTCAGGTTCAATGTACAGACCATCATCTATTCCTTTTTTCTTCCACTCCTGAACTTTCTCCCCCTTTTTGGCATTATCTTCTGGGAGTTGATCAATAAAAAGTACTGTTGGAGGAGCAGTGCCAGTGGTTTCCAATATATGGGCCTTGATTGCCTTAATATCTGCTTGAGTGTTCTTGTACCTAGACTCCATAATGTTTCTCAGCTTTTGGACATGAAGTTCATGTTGCTGATCAGCCATTTCTTTTTGTTGTTGGAGAAAAGGTTGGAAAAGGTTCCAGAGCTCATTTGTAGCAAAAGCTTGTGGTGGAGCAGGTGCTTGAGATGGAACAACAGTGGATTGCATCTTTTGTGTTTTCAACACCTGTTGTAGCATATTTTTAAGATCTTCAACAGATGTATCCAACTTTTCAATTCGTGCCGTCAAATCCTGATATTTTAAATCATCACCCAATTTAATGGGATCATCTGATTTCCCACTATCAGTGGTTGAGGTAGGGAGTGTACTCCAAACACTAACCACTGATGCCCCTTTTTCTTGGTACTGGGGTCTTCTTCCTTCAACACTTGACAACCTTTTGATGTTGCCAGTAGGATAAATAAATCCACTGGTGGTTGGCAGAGGTGCTTTGTAAGGAATTTCCTCCAAGGAAGTCTTATTAATGTAACCACTGTCCAACTGTAAACCAGTGGGTTCAACAGTTGTAGTGGCTGCTTCACTTGGATTACCACCAAGAGTTACTTGTAACTCAAGGGGTGTAACCTCCTCAGGTTGTGTTGGTGGGTTAGCAAGGATTGATACATCAGACCCAGTCAGTTGTTGAGGTATATTCTCATTAATAGGTGATTGAGAAGGACTGGTGAGTGCCTAGTTCAAATCAATTGCATCCAACAGCAGTTTAGTTGGTGTGGGAATTGTGGATGTGATGTTTGGTGAAGAAAGAGGATTTGCTACGGGAATTGAGCTGTGGATGATGGAAATGAGTGTTTCCAGAGCATCATGATGTGGTGTCCCAATGTGTACAACCTGATTTTTTTGTGAAGAAGCATGAGGGGTTTCGGCTATGGGTTGAGATATTTGTACCAACTGCTGTGAGGAAGTAGCAGCAGTGGTTTCTTGTGACTTTTGTGCTGTCACAGGCAGTAGCTCTGGTATCTCATCCTCCAGAGTTGCCGTTTTGATGGGTTTGGGGGGGGGGGGTTTGTGTTTTTCTTTTTGTTGGCTTTTTGGTGATTTTAGGTGTGGGTTTCAAAACAGTTGTTCTGCTGCTTTGATCACCTTGAGTAGTGGGCTCAGCAGCAGATACCTGAGGAACAGTTGTAACTGCTAAAATCTGCTCAGGCATCTCTCTTGTGTTTTGCAAGGTGTTGACATCCTTGTAAAAGTTTCAGCAGTTAAGCAATTTATTTCAATGGAGTCACCTTGGTTTATTGTAGAAAGATCATCCTTACTGAATTTCTTTTCAAAGTAGTAACTTAAAAACCTTGGAAACAGTAGGAATGATTTTGTTTCAACATTATTAACCAAATCATTTAAGATTTCCCGAGAATAATTAAAATTTTCTTCTTGAAGAATAGCATATCCCAGATTTTGAATCTTTAATGGTATTTCATTAAAAGAAGTGGTTTTATTTGAAACACACATTAGGAGGGTATGGAATAAAAATCTTGTTGCAGAAGGAAAGAAACCTTTTTGTAAGGTAGCTTTCTTCATCATTGTGTCTGCATACCCTCTCTCAATGAAGTCAATTTTCAACTCGTTTTTAGGGAAAGAAATTTTACCTTGCTGATCCTCGAGTTAAAAGACCTCTGAAATTGACTGTGATGTGATTTGGACATTTTTACCCTTTAGAGAAGAGTTGATAGCAGTTACAGTTTCTCCTTGTGTTTCAAGGGTTGCATTCTTCCAAAACTCTCTTTGGGTTGCCAAATAAATTGGTGCATTGGCTGTTAACAAAGTTTTGTACTTTGATTTAGCCATGGTATTGATGATGGAGTCGAAAGCCTCTGTGGAGCTAGGTTTTGTGAGAAGACCCAGAAGATTGTGAGATGGTTTGTGTGGGATTTCAATGGTAGTGGCCTTTTGAGAGACCGCTTTCGACGAAGATTTTGAAGTGGGTTTTGTGGATGGGTTCGATTTTGTCATTTTCAAGATGATGATCGAGGAAATTTGTGGAGAAATGAGATGAAAAACTGCTTTGAGAAGAGAATTTTTGAGAATTCAATTCGACAGTAAAACCCTGTTTTTGGTATGAAGTGGGGGTTTTATAGAGGAAAAAGTGAAAGCTGGCGTGGCAGCAGTTTCAAAAGTACTGACCACTATGTACTGCCCACATGCCAATCTCTGAAGAAATGAAGGACAGTACTTTTATGAAAGTTACTGATGAAGGCAGTGGTTTAAACGGTAAAATGGAAGCAGTGGATGATATTTCACTATCAGTGGATAGCATATCAGTGGATAAGACTCTGCTTTTGAACAACAGAGGTTATCAAGGAAATGAGAGAGCAGAGGATGGCTTTGAGCAGTGGACAGACTTTGAAGTAGAGCAGACATTTGAACAAACAGTGGTTATAGCAGACTTTTAAGGATTTTAATGAAAACTTCATTTTTAGCTATTTTTAAGGAGGGATTTTTGATTTTCTGAAAACATTTTAATGCTTTTATTCATAGAAAACAAGATTTTGCTTGTTATTCCATGTTTAGCATGCCAATCCTAGAGACCAAGCTTTCAAAAGTGGTTGTATCAAGTGCTTTTGTGAGCACATCTGCCAGCTGGTCTTTAGTTGGGTCATGATGCAGAGAAATCAAACCTTTTTCATAGCAATCCCTCACAAAGTGATGTCTGATGTCGATGTGTTTGGTGGTTGAATGGAAAACCGGATTTTTGATGATATTTTCTGCTGCCTGGCTATCCAACATGAGTGGAGTCTTTAAGGCCGTGATACCAAAATCCAGCAACTGATTTTGAAGCCACAGGAGTTGGGCTGTACAGCTTGCAGCAGCAATGTATTTAGCTTCAGTAGTGGATGTTGAAACAGCTGCTTGCTTTTTGCTTTGCCAAGAAACTAAGCAATCACCTAGAAACTGGCACCCTCCTGATGTGGACTTCCTTGTAGTGTTACATCCAGCAAAGTCACTGTCTGAAAAACCTGAAAGCTTGATATTCCCATTAGCTGGATACCAGATACCAAGTCTGGGAGCACCTTTTATGTATCTGAATATCCTTTTTACAGCAATGAGATTTGATTTTCTGGGAGCTGATTGACTTCTTGCACAAACACATGTTGCAAACATGATGTCTGGTCTAGATGCAGTTAGGTACAATAAAGACCCAATCATGCTTCTATATAGAGTTTGGTCAATCAGCTCATCCTTTTCATCAGACATGACAAGCTTATTTGTTGCCATGGGTGTGCTGCATGGTTTACAATCATTCATATCAAATTTTGTCAAAAGTTCTTTAGCATATTTGCTTTGATGAATGAAAGTTCCATTTTGCATTTGCTGAACTTGGAGACCAAGAAAGCATTGCAGCTCACCCATTGCACTCATTTCAAACTCAGCTGTCATGAGTTCTCTGAACTCTTCACACATTGTGTTACATGTGCTTCCAAAAATAATGTCATCCACATAAATCTGGACAATCATTAAATCCTTCCCTCTCCATTTTAGAAACAGTGTTTTATCAATGGTACCTCTTTTGAAACCATTTGAGAGTAGAAAGTTGGAAAGAGTTTCATACCAGGCCCTTGGTGCTTGTTTCAGGCTATACAAGGGTTTGTTTAGCATGTAGACATGATCAGGATAAAATGGATCCTCAAAACCTGGAGGTTGACAAACATACACCTCTTCTTGAATTGTACCATAGAGGAAAGCACTTTTGATATCCATTTGAAGCACCTTCATGTTGTGGTTGACAGCAAAGGCCAGGAACAGTCTAATGGCTTCCAATCTTGCAACAGGGGCGAATGTTTCATCATAATCAATCCCCTCTTCCTGTCTGTAACCTTGAACCACAAGCCTGGCTTTATTCTTGACAACAATGCCCCTTTCATCAGTTTTGTTCTTGAAGACCCACTTTGTGCCAATGGGACTAACCTCTTCTGGCAGTGGTACAAGCTCCCATACTTGTTGTCTTTTGAACTGTTGGAGCTCCTCTTGCATGGCTTCTACCCAGCTGTTGTCTTTCAGTGCCTCTTGGTACTTGACTGGCTGATGGAGTGATAGAAAACCAGCAAAAAGACAAATGTTTTGGGTTTGGCTTCTTGTGAGCACCCCTTCATTGATGTTGCCAATGATTTGATCAGGTGGATGAGATCTCAAGTAGATTAAATCTCCTTGGTATGGGATGATGGCATTTGTTGGTGAAGGCTGCAAATGTGTATCATCTGAGCTAACCATTGCTGGGGACTTTGATGATCCAGCAGTGGCTTCAAAAGGTGGTGGAATAGGAGGTAATGAAGTGGACACCTGCTGACTGTTATCCACAGTTTGGGGACTTTTGTCAGCAGTGTTTGAGGATGTGGAAGCAGTGGTTGATGGGCTACTTTGGTCAACAATTGTTGAGGTAGCAGTGGTTGAGCTTTGACAACTGTTTTGAACAGCTGATGCTTTTCCCTTTGTGGCAGACCTTTGAGGGATGATGATTTCATACCCATAGTCTGGTGTTGTATCCTCGGATGGACCTGCACTGTTAGTCTTGACAGCAGTATTTTCAAAAGTGAATTTTTCAAGATCAAACAGATCTGCAGGATTTGCTGGGATTTTCATTGATGAAAGTTCATTGAACTTTACATTCAAAGTCTCCTCCACTGCCTTGGTCCGTGTATTGAACACTTTATAAGCCTTGGCAGTGGTTGAGTATCCCAGATGATAACCACAATCAATTTTGGCTGCAAATTTTGAAATGGAATCTTTTAGGTTCAAAATAAAGCATGGGCAGCCAAACACCTTGAAGTAAGAGACCAGTGGTTTGATTTTATACAGAATTTCATAAGCAGTCTTTTTGTGCCTGGGGTTTATTAAAACTCTGTTCTGGACATAGCAAGCAGTGTTTACTGCGTCTGCCCAGAAAGTTAATGGCAAACCTGAATCTGCAAGCATAGTTCTGGCAGCCTCAATCAAAGTTATGTTCTTTCTTTCAACAACCCCATTTTGTTCTGGTGTTCTAGGGATGCTGTACTGCCTTACAATCCCTTTCTTCACACAGAAGGCATCCAACTCCTTATTTTTAAATTCTGTGCCATTGTCATTCCTGAAGCTTTTCACTGGAAGGTCAAATTGCTTTTCAACCTGTGTCACAAAGTCTTGCAAAATGCCTGCAGTCTCATCTTTTGAGTGTAAAAAGAAAGTCCATGTAAACCTAGAAAAGTCATCAACAATAACCAAACAATATCTTTTCTTCTTGAGGCTCATGACTTGAACTGGGCCAAACAAATCCATGTGTAGCATTTGCAAACACTGGGTTGTTTTGGACTCTTCAATGGACTTATAAGAACTTTTATGTTGTTTTCCTTTTAAACAGGAAATGCAATGTTCAGGACATGAAAACAATTTTTGTGGTAGGCCTCTCACCAAACCATTTTTAGAAATTTAAGTGATTGTCTTAAGATTTGTGTGCCCCAGCCTTCTGTGCCAAAGTTCTGTCTCTTTGTTAGAGGCAGCTAAGAACAGACAGGCATCAGCTCTGGGACACTCTTTTGACATATCAACAACATACACATTGCCACTTCTTTGAGCAACAAGTTTAGTTTGACCAGTTTTGATTATTGCTTCAATCTTCTTGACCATTTCTGGTCCAACAATCCTACAACAATCTTTTGTGAAGAATGACCCAAACCCTTTGTCACTCATTTGTGATACACTCAGAAGGTTGAATTTTAGATTGTCTATTAGATTGACATTTTCAAATTTTACATTTTCAGACTGCACTGTACCAGACCCCAGAACTTTCCCTTTACTATTATTCCCAAAGGATATATCACCCCCTCCATGGATTTTAAAGTCTTTGAGGAGGGCTTTACATCCTGTCATGTGCCTGGAGCCTCCACTATCTACATACCAAAGACTATCAAAGCATGCAGAAGCTCCCTGCACATGAAGTAAAAGGATTAGTTCATTAGGGTCTCCAAAGCCAATGGGGCTTTGGATAGGGTCTCAACAGAGTCTGGGATGGATGCAGATTGATGGACAGTGGTTAGGTTAGGGGTTTGGACAGTTTTACTACTGTTTCTTGCTAACCACTGTTAGGGGTCTTGACCAATCACCTGTTAGTAACCAAAAGGATGCCTATTCACTTTAGGTTTAGAGGGCCTTTTGTAGGCCTCATAAACGTGTGGAATCCTTTGGTAGGACTGTTTTTCCTTGCCTTTTCTGAACTGATTGGCAGGGGTGCATCAGTAACCTGAACATCTCTTTTGACAGATGTTTGGTTCAGCTGTTTTGTGACAGCAGTTTGAACTGGCACAAACAGTGGTTGTTTCTTGATGAATTTGACAGATGATGCTG
>JARYGA010023593.1:0-22517 GCA_030545235.1 Helianthus tuberosus | reverse complement strand
CATGTTCGTTCGGTTCGATTACAACCCTACTAGAAACCCTTAAAACCACCTATTCGGTTTGCAAGTTAAACCGGACTGATTATGTAGACAACTCCCAGGTTTGAATTTTGAAAACACTAGTGTTTTTTTCATTTAAATCGTATAGGTAGTTGTTGAAGTAGCGAGAAATAGATTATTATTTTGAGTTAATAGTTTATTTGAGTTAATTACATAGTTAGTTCATGTGGTTTGCACAAAATAACATACTTAGCTACTAATAGTTTAAAATCATCTTTTAGGGTATTAACATTTCATTTTGTAACGTTTGGAGGTATTAACTTCTAGGGTATTAACATAGTTAGTCCATGTGTTTTGCACAAAATAACATACTTAGGTACTAATAAAATGTGATTTTAAACCTACAAACAGCGTTAATATCTCCAAACGTTACAAAATGAAAGTTAATACTCTAGAATGTGATTTTAAACTATTAGTACCTAAGTATGTTACTTTGTGCAAACCATAAGGACTAGCTATGTAATTAACTCTAGTTTATTTCTATACTAGGATGATGTTGAACACATATTTTATTTATAGTATGATTTTTTTAAATAGTATTTACTAGCTTAAGACCCCGTGTATTACACGGGTTTCTAAAATAAAATATATTCATTATCACCATTGACATAAATATTATGATTTCATACATGTTACAACACAAATGAATATATTAGAGTACAACGACAAATTAAAATACATGAATATGCAACGATCACAATTCGTTGAAAATCTCTTTATACTCATAATAGTTCCAGGAGTAATGCTAGTATGTGATTAGTATTCAATTTAACAAATCAGTTCAACACACATAAGCAATTAGTATTCAATCTAACAAACGTATCAAATCCTTTTTCAATTTGTTACATTCAAAAGATTGAAATTTTGTGCAAAAAATTGATTACCTGGTGTCTCAAAAGTTAATTGATGATGATCCTTTTTCAAATTGTTACAGTAAAAAAGGATTCATAAACATAACATAAGCGACTAAAAAAGAAAATTAATTGATGATGATACCAGCATGTTTAGTGTTGATGATACATGATATAGCTGGCAATCCCTCCATCAATTTCCATATACAACAAACCATGCTTCTTCTTTAACTAATCCATAAAGTCACGACTCTGCCTCCTGTACCCTAAACCAAAATGTAAGAGTAGAAAATCTAAACAACAAATTAAGAAATAGAGTACACTTAATTTTGGTGAGGAGTTTGAATCACATGTTCATTACTAAAAAAGCACAAAGTGTGACTTACACCCTAATCTTTCTTCCACTTCGGTGTGTATTAAAAGATGTCCAATTTCTAGCCAATGCATAAAACCAAACAAAGAGACCACCTATTGTGCCTCAGTTCTCCAATCTCCATGATATATGTTACCAGAGCATATATCATCGACAAAAAGAAGCAAAAGTAAGTCAGTCACAATACAAAGTAATAAGTTAAACATCAGTCACAAGTAGTATTTTTTGGGCGTTCAAAAACAATTTTTGCGAGTTGACTAAAAAGTTGCTTTAGTACATTAATTTGAAATCAAGATTGGTTTACAAATATGATGCTAAAAAATACGTACAATACGAAATCAGATATGCAAAATTATAGAGATCGTACCTCAGCACCAGTGGCGGATCTTGCCCTTTGAACGTGCCAGGGCCGAAAGACAATGGCACTAAAAAAAGCACGGGCAAGCCAGGGCCAAACATAGTAGATATAAAAATTTCGATCGAAATGCGAAAAATTAGCACTACGGCCGAAAAATTTGCCCGGGCCGTGGCCCTGCCAGTGGCCTTCTAAGAACATCCCCTGCTCAGCACAACGACGATAATATATCATCTTCACCTTCACAAAGCAACCTTCTCTTTATTTATCACCTGCAACAAATTAACAGATTTAGGTTATTAATTTGTTAAAAGAGACTTCAAGCCAGTTGTTTTGCTTCCATTGAGCAAACAATTAAGCAACAGTTCAGAGATGATCAATTCGTTGACCATGTACAGTGATAGCATCCAAAACTTGGCCCACTTCTTGAAGCAAAGTTATCTTCCTTTTTTTGACAGACCAACGAAATACTATTTAAAAATATATAATTTTTTAAAACACCTATTTTAATAAATACTTTTTTCCCACAACACCCTTTTGTAAAATCACCCACTTAAATAAATATTTTTTTCCCACATCACCCTTTTTGTACCTCATGCCTAATCTAGTTCCATATTTCAGCAGTGTGACCCATAGGCGGATCAATAGAAAAAAAATGAAATTTGAGTGGTTGAGATGGCATAAAAGATTATAACCGATAATCAAGGAATATGGGCCAATTATTGTAGACAACAATCCAACACATGCATACACGAACTTAATAAGGTTGGCATCTTTCTTTACTACAGATGCAAACAATAACAATTCATGAAAATTGCACACCTTAAACTCTTCTCTTAAGTCATCTAGTCAAAAGCGATGTCCTCAAAGTCTACTTCATCTATGACAAATTCATTAGGACTAATTTTCTGAACTGGTCATGAGTTATTAACTTTTGATATGAATACTATGAACTTTTGAAGAACTTCAAAACAATATATAGGTGTTAAATTTTACTAAAAACCATATCAATTTGAATGTTGAGAATTTCTAAAGAGTTGACCTCTAAAGTCAAAAATAGAGAAGCAAAAAGGAGAGTATTCTTCTTACCTTATTCATTGGCACCCATTTGAACTACTGTTAGTACTATTACTACTACTAACAATAATAGCTTAAAGAGTCACATTTGGTCTTCCGCTCCAATGCTAGATATTTATAGTATTGTTTAAAAAACTCACAAATATTCAAACACCCTATATTATACTTAGATATTTATTGTATTGTTTAAAAAACTCACAAATGTTCAAACTATCTTGTGAATAAATATATAAATCTTATGGAAAATAGCATGGAGACCTTATGAGAAAAAAAAAACACAAATGCACAAATATTCTTACCTCTTTTTGCGAACTTCATGAGTCAAGTCAGTTTGCTACTAAAAACCTCTGTGGTTGTTCCTGGAAGCGAGAGCCACCCTCGTTGGGAGGCACCATCTCCACCGTACAAACCCACCAACATGCACGAACCCGGTTCCATAATTTAACCATTTTTGTTCATCGTTCTAAAAAGAAAAGATATAAAAGTGAAACTTTAGTGGTAATTTGAGATACTATGGAACTGGAAACCTGAAAGTAAGAATTAAAAAAGGTAGTGGTAATTTGAGTTAGTGATGTTAAAAACCCATCGAAACCGACGTAACTGCCCAAACCAAGTTAAATCAGCGAGCTCAGATGGGTCAGGAGTAATGTGGTCTGGCTTATGGTTTATGGTTTGTAACAGGGCGAGATGAACATACCGCCATAATATTAAAAAAAAACATGTTTTTCTACGTATATGAACTTAACATTACCATATATATAGATTATTAGTTTAGCCGAATACGTGCTCTTAATTTTTTTTCTTTTTTACTTTATTCGTAAACTCTTTAATTCTTAAACATTTGGCTGGTCCGACAGTCCAGTCGACGCTGCCAACCCGACTGCTTTGGCTTAGTTTTTCCAAAAACCGTAGTTACCGGTTCCACCCAAAAACTCATAAAAACCGGCTGAACCGGACCGTAAATATCTCTTATTTGAGTATGTAGAGTTTACTCAAGAAGTCAAACATATGGGATGAGACTATATCTTCCACACTCGCTACTTTAATTTAAAACTCTCATATCACCCAAAGATTAGAAGTTTCTTCCAATTATTCGGCAAGATTGTTGTATAAATTGTTAATATGCAACATAAGTGAACACTAATATTGAAATAATGTGAACTTACCTACTGAATCTCAAAAAGCCTCCCTCAAAAGACATAATTTATTGATCATCTTTCATATCTTAAAACATAGCTGAAACATTACTGTTCTGTTTTTCTGTTAAGTTCTAAATCCCCCATTTTAATTTGACTGATTCTTTTAAAATGGAGTTGGTATTCTTTTCAAAGTTATTGTTTTGTACATAAAATAAGAAGTAATTTGTATTCATTATCTGTGGAGTTATTATATGTAAACCAAAACTAACCTTTGAGGTAACCTGAACTTGCTTTGGTTAATGTTTTTCTTAAGTTGAGCTGAAAAAAAAACAGGTGATTGTTGAGGAAATGACTCAATTAAAGTTAAGCAAAGTGGAACCAAAATCCATTTCAAACTTATCATATATACAATATATAGTTCGGTTACTTCTACCAATTTGACACATTCCACTTTCAGCTAGTTTTTTTTATTCATTTACTGTTTAAAAAAAACCCAAACCATCGCCCGTTTAGCACCCATTTGGTTAGTATACAATATATGACTTTGGTGACTTCAACCCATTTGCCCCAATCCACATTCAGGTAGTTTTTTTTTTCAGTTGACCCAATTAAGGAACACAAACCAAAATTGGCCATTCCACACCTCATAGTCTTATGATTTAAAAAATGAAGTAAGCTAGCTTGACCCATTTGGTTAGTAACTTGGTATAAAAGGTATAAAGTCTAGTGACTTTAACCTTGTTTGACCCATACGGGATTCTAAATAAATAAATAAATATGTAGCCATAATATAATTCTTATTATTAACAAATAAGTACTGATTGAATATTAATCTTGTTAAATACAAAAACAAATGACAATATAGTAACTCAAGCCAAAAGGGATTAAGAACATACTCTATATACGCGACTGGTGCAAGTAACATTATCTACTGTTTTTCGAGTTCAAACTACTCTTGTATATCCTCTTGTATATCCTCATGTGCTATCTCTGCAACACTAATTGTATTATTTAACCAAACTTAATGGTGATGGAGCTACAATACTACGACAAACGGTATGGACACCTAATAATATCGATTGTGGGAATTAGGGTATTATTACAATTGATTAAAAGAACTAAAACCATATTTGAACAGAAAATGATTACCTAGATGAAGAAGAACTCAATGAAACTTTTTCAATAAATCAATAATAAAAACTACAACGTGATGTTAAAAGAACTTTACCGGAAAGAAATTTGTCGAGAAACTCGGAAAGAATCACAGAGCGAAAATGATTGAAAACTGAATATCTCTGAACAAACAGGAACAAAATAAAAAACTGAACAAACAAAGTATTTTAGAATCAAAAGAGTTGTAAGAGTATCTTTCTACACTGATCTCTAATTTCACAATTTATAAACTCTAAAACCCAATCTACACTTCTACACTTGGTGAATGTAACCAAATTTACCCCCAAAAATCACAATACAGTCACATGTTTCAAACCATATCATATAAATATACTTCCAATTAAATCAATAACATATACATATGATTAACAAAAAAAATAAGCCAATAATAAACTATTATATAATCCAAAAAAAACAATAGAACATTTACCTGAGCAAAAACCATAACTTGAAAATTAAAAGAGATCTGCTACCATTGAAGAAAAATCTTATAAAATTGAAATAATTAGAAGCCAAATGTTATATAGAATCCAATCAGTGGAACCATCAAGGGAATGTGGTTCATAGCAGGGTTTTGTAGAAGTTTGAAGGTCTGAAAATCGCACGTATCATAATTAGGGTTTTGTATAAACGTAAGATTATAAGATTAAAACTTAACATACCAAAAGGGTAACGATTAGGATGAATTAGAGATACATGAGAATTGCTTCGCTGCAAATTAGGGTTCATGAAATATAAATCAAGATTAAACAAATATGAAACACGAATCAATGAAAAAAAACATATGTGGATTAGATTAAGGATCGAAAATAACTTACTGTGTTGCCTTCAATCGATGATTTGAATCCTTGCTTTAGAGATCTAGGTTTGTGATTTGCAATTTGCAAATAATAAGATATAAAGGAAAGGTTGAGGACAGAAACGTACGTGAGAAGGAGAATAGAGAAAAAGAGATTGCTGCTCATTGTCAATTATCTGCTCAAAGAGAGTGTCCACATCAACAAAATGATTGGCTAAGAATAATCCATGTGGTTAAGGAGAATTCTTTTAGTATAGTATATAGATAGATTATATCATTAATATACATATTATAAGTTAATGACAATTCATCTGCCACAACCAATTAACTTACAATTTATTTTTAAAAACACTTATAGATTATCATCAACATTTTTATATTTTTAATACATTGTTTAACGACTATAATTAATCAAATGGATTATAGTCACACTAGGAGAGAAATAAAATTTAGAAGATTATACTTGGATAGCTGAAAATATAAATGTTTTCATTTATTTCACTTATATGTGATAAGTCATTTCACCGATAAGGATTATAAATGTTTTTTATGATTTACATTTTGTTGATAGTCAACCCGTGTAATACACGAGTTTGTAAGCTTTTTTTAGACAAATTTGGATCACTGACGAACCATTGAAGTGTTATTGTGCCACCAGCGGAACCACCCGATCATATCAATCTCCACTAGGCAATAATGTCTATAAACCAATTCAGAAGGAAACCCAATAATCTGAGGAAAACACTCTTATGGGAATCGAACTCAGGACCTAATGGTCTCTAAGTTTTATCCCACCATAAGGATGTAACTAAGCTATTATCTCATGGACACATAGCTTTGTAAGCTAGTAGCCTTAATATAACAACGCAAAAAAGTATTATCAAAATCATAACTTTTTAAACATATATTCAAATTTTGATAACAATGATAATATAATGAAATTTACTAAAAAGGTGTGGAGACATATATTTATAAAAAAATAACAAACATTATTATTGAGTGAATGTAAAGATCTCTATATCGAAATTAACATGGTTTATCGTCCACAAATATGGAGTGTGGGGTCATGGATTGGAACATTATTTCCACATAGGATCATTAATTAAAAGGTATACCACCCCCTTCCTTGATTGATGGTGGTTCCCATGGATTAAACCACGATTGCCACGACCCTCCCATTTGGAAATTTTAAGACAAAAATAAATTAAAAAAATAAAGGGGGTTGTGATTTGGGTCATGACCACACCCTTAGGATAGTGGTTTTAAATGATGAATTAAAGATGCATGACATGATGCCTATGTGGAGGATCATGATGGTCATGACCACACCCTATAACCTAATATAAGGACTTTATTACTGCACCCTATAGCCTAATATAATGATGGTCATGAGGATCATGATGGTCATGAGGGTCATGACCACACCCTATAGCCTAATATAAGGACTTTATTACCGCTTAAAACGTGAAATGTTAGCATTGTTTATTCCGCCTAATAGGTCAACTGAGTCGAGTGTCTCTACTACCTAACTAAGCCTCAACCATGTGCTCAACTTGCGCTACATTGCCAAGTCACTTAGTCACATACACCTAAAGCCCGAAGATAACTCTTCGTAATCTCATAAGACTAAACCATATTACAAAAAGATCAACTAATACTTTTATAGCCATTTTATGATCAAACCATGTAACATATGACCTGGATATAGATTGTGAGTTTTAGATAACAAAATATGCTTGACCAAAATTTTCTTGGCTAAATGTATACTTTATGCGTAATTCCACCAAATAAATATTAGAATCAAGAAGTCATTTATATTTTATCAAACATAAACTTTTAACATTTAAAAATAAAGTTTTAAAAATTACAAATGAAATTTTAGAATTGAAAATGAAATTTTATTAACTATATACACGTTTATAACTTTCCAGCAATAAAAAAGTTAAATTGCAGTTTTTAATAGTTTAATGAGTGAATTGCAAATTTTGTCCTTTATCTTTATACCCTTTTGCAGCCGGTGCCCTTTATCTTTAAAATTGACGAGTTTTGTACTTTATGTTTTAAAATCCTGCACGTTATGTCCTTTAGGCCTAACCTAATTAGTTTTTTCAGTTAAATTTGATCATGTACAAGGCACATGAGGGTGTAATTGTCTTTTTACCTTATTAGTTAAAAAAACAAACTTAAGAAAAACTAAAAGAAATTTTAGTTTTTTGGGAATGAACTGCTACTACTTGATAAATTATTACACTATAAAGAAGCAAAAAGTTTAGACATAAGTGATTGTAACTTATGCTTTGGGACTTTCTCAAGAAAAAAACTTGATTCTTTTTATTTTTAACCCAAAGTTTTTACCTTTGGCAATTTTAACCCAACATAATTTGTTTTTTTAACTTTAACCTAAAAGTTTTCATTATTTGCAATTTAACTTCACAACTTTTGTCACTTACACTTTTCATCTTTCACAAATTTTATTACACTATAAAGAAGCAAAAAGTTTAGGCATAAGTGATTGTAACTTATGCTTTGGGACTTTCTCAAGAAAAAAACTTGATTCTTTTTATTTTTAACCCAAAGGTTTTTACCTTTGGCAATTTTAACCGAACATAATTTGTTTTTTTAACTTTAACCCAAAAGTTTTCATTATTTGCAATTTAACTTCACAACTTTTGTCACTTACACTTTTCATCTTTCACAAATTTTCGTTTTACGTATAGTTCTAAAGTTTTCGAGTTAATGCGACCAACGTACGAGTGTGGTTCAACTTTTTTGTGTTTTGTTCCAAATTTTGCAAATTAACACGGCGCAACGTGCATGTGTGGTTCAACGTTTTTACCTCTATTTTTTCATGTTTGACAGGTTTGTCACAACACATATATCCTAGATCGAGTCAGTGTTAGTGGTTGTAACTTATGCTTTGGGACTTTTTCAAGAAAATACCTTGATTTTTTTATTTTTAACCCAAAGGTTTTTACCTTTGGCAATTTTAACCCAACATAATTTGTTTTTTTAACTTTAACCCAAAAGTTTTCATTATTTGCAATTTAACTTCACAACTTTTGTCACTTATACTTTTCATCTTTCACAAATTTTCGTTTTACGTATAGTTCTAAATTTTACGAGTTAATGCGACCAACGTACGAGTGTGGTTCAACTTTTTTTTATGTTTTGTTCCAAATTTTGCATATTAACACGGCGCAACGTGCATGTGTGGTTCAACGTTTTTACCTCTATTTTTTCATGTTTGACAGGTTTGTCACAACACATATATCCTAGATCGAGTCAGTGTTAGTGGTTGTAACTGATGCTTTGGGACTTTTTCAAGAAAAAAACTTGATTTTTTTTATTTTTAACCCAAAGGTTTTTACCTTTGGCAATTTTAACCCAACATAATTTGTTTTTTTAACTTTAACCCAAAAGTTTTCATTATTTGCAATTTAACTTCACAACTTTTGTCACTTATACTTTTCATCTTTCACAAATTTTCGTTTTATGTATAGTTCTAAATTTTTCGAGTTAATGCGACCAACGTACGAGTGTGGTTCAACTTTTTTTATGTTTTGTTCCAAATTTTGTAAATTAACACGGCGCAACGTGCATGTGTGGTTCAACGTTTTTACCTCTATTTTTTCATGTTTGACAGGTTTGTCACAACACATATATCCTAGATCGAGTCAGTGTTTGTGGTCGACGACGGTTGTGTGACATTAGTACTATTTGACACCGTTTTACGCCCCGCCGCAACGCGGGGTGTGCTTTGGGGGGGTTTTCAAAGAAAAAATGGTTATGCATATGGTTGTTGTAACTTTGGCTTTGGGGGTTTTCCAAAAAAAAATGTTTTTTTTTTCACTTTTCACTCTTCACTCAAAAGTATTTCATAAATTAATTTTAACCCAAAACTATTTGTTTTTTACTTTTAACCCAAAACTTTTTATCTTTTGCAATCTATCCTCACAACTTTTTTTACTTTCAACTTGGTCCTTTATAGTTTTCATTTTCCGCAAATTTTTCTCTTTATGCTTGGTTCTAAATTTTGTGACTTGACACATCGCAACATGCATCTTTGGTTTAACGTTTTTACGTTTTGTTCTGAATTTTGCGAGTTAATACAATGCAACGTGCGTGTGTAGGTGAACGTTTTTACATCGTCTATTTTTTTCCCGTTTGACAGGTTTAACATAACGTGCGGGTCCTAGATCGACTTAGTTATAAGTAAAGAATCCCCGCCGCATTGCGGCGGGTCGCAATTCTAGTTTTAATTTAAAATTTCAAAGGCGAATCACGATACGGTGACGGGCTCAAAGGCGGAAGCGAATCAAGAGCGAAAAACGTAGGCTGCGACAACGATCGCGAATGCGACGGCCCATGACCATGGTTAAAACTCGGCGAACCCCCAATCTTATGACTATTCCCGGAACTCTGAGTCACCGGAATCTGCGAGTAAGGCGAGACCGGAGGAAACGGCGGATGAGATGGTGGAATTCCCGCCCTTTTACCAGTGCTATCAACACTATAATTTGGGGAAAACTGTCGATTCTGGCCCCGAAACTGAGCCGTATTCGATTGAGGTATATCAAGTTGATTAAAATTAGGTTTTTGTGATTGATGTTTAGGAACTGCTGAAGATGAAGTCCCAAAATTAGACTGCACTTTTTGAATCATCTCAGTATTTCCTTCACTATCACCCATTTCTTCACAAAATTCCCCCAAATTGAAACCCTAGGTGAAAATTTCACTTCAATCACACAGAAATGGTGTAATAATACACAAAAAAGGCCAACAATAAACAACATTTATGAAGGTGAGTGTGTTGGTGTTTTCTCTCTCTAGAAAGTATGTGTTTTCTGTCACTAAAAGTAATAATTGTATGTGTATGTATTGATAACGATGACGATGACGATGACTTTCTACACGGATTTCATGACTGCTACTACTTGATGAACTGAATTGGATACGGAAAGCATTATATAGATGGATTGGGAATGAACTGGAGTGGAGGGAATAAAAGATTGGGGATTTGGGGATTTTTTATTTGTTCAGATGAGATGATTTGGTTAGTGGGTGGTGGTGATGGTTGGCGGCGACGGTTGAGAGAAGTAGGGGGGATCAGAGGTGGTTGAGGGCGGTGGTCGGAGGTGGTTGTTGGTGGTGGCTGGAGAGAGGTAGAGAGAGAGAGCTAGAGAGAGGGTGTTTCTTTATATATAAATGTATATACACATATTGTATTATTTTTAAATTTGTTTTTGTTTTATTTATTAACATATTTTAAAGTAATTGGTAAAAAGACTAAATTGCCCTTGAGTGATCAGATTTAACAGAAAAAACTAACTGAGTTTGGCTCAAAGGACATAACGTGTAGAATTTTAAAACATAAAGTACAAAACTCGTCAATTTTAAAGATAAAGGACACCGCCTACAAAATGATATAAAGATAAAGGACAAAATTTGCAATTCACTCTAGTTTAATACATAACTTGGGCTTCTAACATATTCAAACTACAATGTTCCAATAGCTTTAGCCCAAGACATTACGAGAGCAGAATAGGACTATAGGGCTCCGTTTCCAGCCCAAACAGGCCGGTTAGGTATTAAAAAAAATTAATACTATTAACAAATACCTACTAATATAGTTGATATAATGTTTTTCATTACAAAAATATGTTGGTTAAATTCATTACATGCGTAAGGTTATATATGTTATTTAGATGTAAAAGAATTGTTGTTAAAAATATAATTTTCTTTTTCTATTTCTACTAACTAAAAAAAGAAACTAATACAAGGAAATCTGACACACAAAAAAAATGGTTTTCAGACATGAACACTTAAATGCATCCATCGTCGATAAGTCCTTCCTTTTTCATGTTGGTCCTAGAAAAAGATTTACTTGATTTTTCAAATCAGTAAAAACAAAGGAGTTAAAAACTATTGAGAAACTCACAAATGTTGCTTTAAGGCTTCTTAAAACACAGAATAAAGTTCAAAATAGAAATCTACTAAGTGATCATATAACGTGTAGCTTAAGTTGACTAGCAATCTCCAAGGTTTTAGGGTAGGGGTATTTTGTATCTGAGTGAACCTTAACCTGGAGCGAGCCGTAAAACTTGGCGGCTACATACAAGAGAGCCATGATTGAGATATGTGGGGGTGTGAACTAAAAGACTTCGCTCTCAGGGGCGGAACCCCCCCCCCCCCCCCCCTATTTTTGTTTCGTAGTGTTAAATTTAACGAAAATTTTCTTTTGTAATGTAAAATACTGGATTTTTGAGAGTCCGCCCCCCTAATTTGGATTTTTAAAGTCCGACACCACATGATTTTCGTTCAAGCTTCGCTACTGTTCGCTCTACTAAAACTAGTTCTTTCGATTCTCGGCTCTTGGGGAGTAGTGATACCAAAAAACAAGCCCACCCATACTAATATATTTTTATAACGTGATAATGAAATTAGACAAATGTATAGCATATTAAGTTATTATTATTGAGCCATAAAATATATACAAAACAATGCATAAACTAGGTTGTTTTCCCGCGCGTTGCGGCGATACGTTATCACAGACATTCGATCGATATCGGTTAGGTTTGTTATACGACTGGTATGATATATGCACTCGGTATAGAAATCAAGACATGTTTTACATCCAACGAAAACGAAAAAAACGATGTTGTCCGAACAGTATCGATCCATTCAAATCGTCACAATACTGGTAATGATATTCGTTTATCATTGCAGACAGACAAAGTTGTATAATGAAAATTACCAATAAAATTTATATTGTAATGTTGAAAAAAAAAACAATCGGTTTCGGTTCGATTTAGTACGATAATGGCACAATATACATTTATCGCTATGTTGAAAAAATAAACATAGAACGCAAATTATTAGAAAAATAATCAAAATATATGATAAATAAAAAATTATTAAAAAGTTGAAACAATTATTAAATTAATCAAAATCACTATTCATGATGACTTTGTTTTAATGTGTATATGTATATATATATATATTATATGTGTATATAGGGTGAAGTTATTGTAAAAAAGACCAAAAGTGTGAGAAAGGTAAGAAATAATCTCAACCATTAGATCTAAATTAATTGAAAAGGGTATAATTGTAAATGCATTAACAAATTCAAATATGGTAATCCTTGATTTAAGGATTTGGAGAGAGAAAAACCTGGATTTTAGGACTTATAACCGTCCATAAATATAACACCATTCAGAGCATGTTCATACATGGTGTTTTAAATATAACACAATTCAGAAAATATAACACCATTCAGCACAAAAATAACACAATTCAGCACAAAAATAACACCATTCAGCAGTAAATAAAAAAAATACCATTCAGTACAAGAATATAACACCATTCAGTACAAAAATAACACCATTCAGCACAAAAATAACACCATTCAGCAGTAAATAAAAAAAACACCATTCAGTACAAAAATAACACCATTCAGTACAAAAATAACACCATTCAGCACAAAAATAACACAATTCAGCACAAAAATAACACCATTCAGCAGTAGATAAAAAAAACATTCAGTACAAAAATAACACCATTTAGTACAAAAATAACACCATTCAGCACAAAAATAACACCATTCAGCAGTAAATAAAAAAAACACCATTCAGTACAAAAATAACACCATTCAGTACAAAAATAATACCATTCAGTACAATATATAACACCATTCAGTAAAGAAAAAAATAACACCTCTACTGGCACTTCCGGCACCACCACTGCTGCCGATCCGCACAACCACTGCCGCTGCCCGCTCGCCGTCGCCGCTGCCGTTGCCGCTCGCCGTCGTCGCTCGCTGTCGCCGCTCACCGTCGCCGCTGTTCGATCATGTGCGTGATTGATCGGGGCACAAGAAGTCGAGATATGGAGGTTTAGCGGCATTAGGGTTTTGAAATTGTAGAGAGAGAGATAGAAACTGTACGATCAATTGGAGAGAGAGATCGGAATTATAGGAATTTTGATTTACAGTTTCCTATTTTGAATGGATATAAAGACTTTATTACCCCTATAATTTTCAATTCAATCCAAATTAAGAAAAATATTTTACATTTTGGTCCCTATTGATCTCAACTATTAGATCAAAAGATCTAATGGTTGAGATTCTTTCTTACCTTTCTCACACTTTCGGCCTTTTTTACAGGATCCTAACTCTGTGTGTATATGTATGTATGTATGTATGTATGTATGTATGTATGTATGTATGTATGTATGTATGTATGTATGTATGTATGTATGTATGTATGTATGTATGTATGTATGTATGTATGTATGTATGTATGTATGTATGTATGTATGTATGTATGTATGTATGTATGTATGTATGTATGTATGTATGTATGTATGTATGTATGTATGTATGTATGTATGTATGTATGTATGTATGTATGTATGTATGTATGTATGTATGTATGTATGTATGTATGTATGTATGTATGTATGTATGTATGTATGTATGTATGTATGTATGTATGTATGTATGTATGTATGTATGTATGTATGTATGTATGTATGTATGTATGTATGTATGTATGTATGTATGTATGTATGTATGTATGTATGTATGTATGTATGTATGTATGTATGTATGTATGTATGTATGTATGTATGTATGTATGTATGTATGTATGTATGTATGTATGTATGTATGTATGTATGTATGTATGTATGTATGTATGTATGTATGTATGTATGTATGTATGTATGTATGTATGTATGTATGTATGTATGTATGTATGTATGTATGTATGTATGTATGTATGTATGTATGTATGTATGTATGTATGTATGTATGTATGTATGTATGTATGTATGTATGTATGTATGTATGTATGTATGTATATGTATGTATGTATGTATATATCTACAGTATAATATGTATATGTATATAGTGGGATTCCCCCGCATTACACGGCAGGAATTCAATCGGTATGGGCTCAATTTGGTACGGTACTTTCACTCATTATACCAAACAAAAGAAAAACCAAAAAAATAAAGTTGATATCGTCCCATGTTTTACATCATTCGAAAATCATAAAATCGAACCTTGGTACCGACTCGGATAATACTTACACATGTATCGATGTTGTTGGGTGAGAATCGGTTCACTCCATCACAATACCTATACCAACGAAATATTCTATTTGAATACAACACCGTTTAAAAAAACTTATACCAGAATATTAAAAAAATTAAAATAAATACAATTGTGTATTTCTTTCCTAAAAAGCTTAAAGAATAAAAGTTATTAAAGAATATACATTTGTTTATCAGTATTAATAAACTAATATCAATAATTTAGTTAATATAAAATACTAAATGTTCATCACTTATGATTAAGAATATTATATATCAAATGTTTATCACTAAATATAAATATAAAAAAAATTCTAAACACTATTCATGGGAGGTTTCTATTAATATATAACTAGGGTCATTGCCCGACGCGCGTTGCGCGATTTACATTGTGCTTAGCATATATGATTATAAAGCATTAAAACGTTTTTTTCTTTTGGATTTCTTGCGTCACATGTTTGGTTTCTAGGTTTAATCTTTGGGCTAAAATCTTTATCATGCTTCATTTCTAGGTGGACTTAGATTGGGGAGAAGGTACCTTAGATGAGCTTTTAGAAGGTGTAGCCTCAGAGGCAGATGCACTTTTCTTGCTTGGCCTCTTACGCTTTTTACCTGTGGTTGACTGAATAACATGCCATATTATATTCGGGACGTCAATAGAGTGAAAAATAGCAATTTTTAAAGCTTAAATGCAAACCTGATCTTTCTCTGCAAGCAGCTCGCTAGTTGTGCCATGAGGAGTCAACATAAAATCTATCAGCGTCACCACAATATCTTCCTGTTTTAGCAAAACAAACATGATGTCATACACCTATCTGATGAATATTCCACATTAAATTTATAAAGAACCATAGAATGACTAAACAAACCTTATTAGTTCTGCTGGCTGTCGTGATGTCAAATATATCACAGAACTCCGAGAGCTTCTCTTTATTAAGCTTGTCAAGTTTTATTTTTTATTTTTTCTTAAACGCAGATAGTCGATTGAAGTCCGTAAATGTATTTGAGAACTGAAATATTACCAATCTTGAAAGTGATCCAAGCGTTGTACCACACTGTTGAAGATTATAACATGCATGTTGTCGAGCCAAAGCATCTAGTTCCCTGCACATCATGATGAAAGAACCTCACAATTATTACACCCTATTATAGAGTTAAAGTATTTTACTGAAGTATAGACCCTTCCCCCCACACTCCAATCGGATAACGGGTCAGAAGAGTAATTTTGGTTCAGGTGGAATTGGGTCGACACAAAATACTTTTAGTCACGAAGCTTTAGATTCTTTATAAATTATTCATGTGCCAAATATGGTTACAAACGTTATATTATGTCAATAAGGATTTAACGTTTTATATAAACAGTTTAGGTTATAAATAAAGTTTGCGCTTGTACTTGTTTGACACATTACACACGCTACGTTTTAAGCTATATTTTTTTTCTTTATTTTACACGTTACAGATAAAACATAACATGAATCAAACAATTTATATGTAACTGAGTCTAAATTGCCACCTTATTGACCAGCTATAATATAAAAAAAGAATGATAAAAAAGTAGGCCATGCATATCAGTGTATTATATCATTCAGCTAAGAGAACATCATGAACAATGGTGTTATGGTACAGAAAACGAAGACTATCATTATTGCTAATAACTAATATTACCATTCTGTAAAGCTTCTTTCACTGGCTAAAAGAACAGAAGTTCCTGATGAACCCTTGTAGAAACCAGTAGATTTTAAACCAAATAATTGTCGAAGTTGCCTCATGAAAACTTCAAAAATCTGGTTAAGTTCCTGCTCAGGATCATTAACAACAACCCTTGTTAAAATACATCACACCTGAATCATACAGGAGATATTTTACTCATTTGATACAAAATTAAATAAATATTCTAATCTTCAGTTATGCTATATTTATAGACCTTTCAATTGAACATCTTATAAGTGGAGATTTGTTTTCAACCTGGGACGAAAGTTTACGCCTGAGAGGGTGCATGCTGTTTTGCATTTTCCAAGCAGTTAGGAGGATTGAAAACTACAACACCTCCCCATGTCTGCAATTTGCAATGATAATGAAATTAATATCACAAAGTTTATTGTTAAGATAAAAAAAACGTAATGATGATATAGGAGAGGATATTAACCGGAGATATAAAGCCATTCGTGACAGAAATCTCTCCATTTGGAAGCTGTAACCTGAGTAGACATTCATTGGCAGATGGTACATATCTGAAAGTGCAAAGTCATATAAAACACACTCACAATTAGAAAATAAATAAAGTTGTCTGCTTCAAATCTTATAAAATCCATATAAGTATATAATAAATCACAAAGTATAACAGACATAGATGAACTTCAAAATTGTATGTAAGGATTATGTATTTTCAGAATCGTTCTAATTTGTGCATCTAGTCTACTATAGGGCTTCGGAAACCCTAGATCTACACTACTACTATTACTAATTCTCTTACTGTCATCAATAATATTATTATTATCAGAATCAGAATAATCAACGGCTAGAATTGAATCCTTACCGTGAGTAATAATATCGGTGACGGTGGCTCCGAGATCGTCGATGGCTTGACCCACGGATTCGAGCGAGTTCTGAGCGAGGCCGGCGCTGGAATCGAGTGATGACGGTAGGTTGTTAACGGCTTTAACGGCGGCTTCGCGGATGACGGCGGTTTCTTGCTTGATGCCGGAGGTGAAGTCGTGGAGGTCACGGCGATAGGTTTGGATGACGGAATCGGATTTGGAGGCTAGGGTTTTGATGAGGTTGTTGCCGAAGGTCCATGCGGAAGTGATGGATGGGATGCTAGGGTTAGGGTTTTCAGGAGTTTGTGGTTCCGGTTGTGGAGTAGAAGGTTGTAGATCGTCGGAGAAGATGGATTGAAAGAAATTCATTGGTGGAGATGCGGTTAGGGTTTCTGAGATGTAGAGAAGAATCGACTATTTAATAGGTTTGTCACGTGGCTCTGTATGATGTAGTTGAAGTTACTATTCACAAGGTTGGTTTTTTAATATATAGGATAATAATAGGATTACGACCCGTCCAATGCGGCGGGGATTCTTTAGTTATAACTAAGTCAATCTAGGACCCGCACGTTATGTTAAACCTGTCAAACGGGGAAAAATATACGATGTAAAAAAGTTCACCCACGCACGCACGTTGCGTCGTGTTAATTTCGCAAAATTTAGAACGAAACGTAAAAACGTTAAACCAAAGACGCACGTTGCGATATGTTAAGTCACAAAATTTAGAACCAAGCATAAAGCAAAAAATTTGCAGAAAATGAAAACTATAAAGGACCAAAGTTGAAAGTAAAAGAAAAAGTAATGAGGATAGATTGAGAAAGATAAAAAGTTTTGGGTTAAAAGTAAAATAAAACAAATAGTTTTGGGTTAAAAGTAAATTATGAAATACTTTTGGATAAAAAGTAAAAAAAATCAATTTTTTTAAAAACCCCCAAAGCCAACGTTAAGACAACCATATGCATAACCATTTTTTCTTTGAAAACCCCTCAAAGCACACCCCGCATTGTGGCGGGGCGTAAGACGGTGTCAAATAGTACTAATGTCACACAACCGTCATCGACCACCAACACTGACTCGACCTAGGATATGCGTGTTGCGACGAACCTGTCAAACATGGAAAAATAGAGGTAAAAACGTTAAACCACACATGCACGTTGCGTCGTATTAACTCGGAAAATTTAGAACTATACGTAAAACGAAAATTTGCCAAAGATGAAAGTATAAGTGACAAAAGCTGCGAAGTTAAATTGCAAATAATGAAAAGTATAAGTGACAAAAGTTGCGAAGTTAAATTGCAAATAATGAAAAGTTTTGGGTTAAAGTTAAACAAACAAATTATGTAGGGTTAAAATTGAAAAAGATAAAAACCATTGGGCTAAAAAAAAAATTAAGTTTTTTTTTTTAAAACTCTCAAAGCACAATGTACAATTGATGATGCATAAAAAACTTGCAAACTTATATATGGAATAATATAGTAATATTTTAATATGTGAATAATGTATGAATACTATTCATGAGGACTTTCATTTAATATGTATAATAATAATAATAATAATAATAATAATAATAATAATAATGTTCTCAGCCTTTTAATATAAAATGCTATAAGCACGAATTTATTGTGATGATATATACAAAACAATGCATAAATTGTTTCTAGCTTTTTGATATATAATGTTATAGTATCCAAACTAAAAAAACAGTATGCCACTTTGCTTAGGGGTAGGGGCGCCTATCACCCATCACTCATCACTCACTCACAACTTCCTATTAAGTTTCGCCATGTCATCAAGCATTATTCCATCAATAATGATGGATTTTAGCGGAAATGCATATCACTTGTGATAGAATTCCATCACTCACAATCGTTTTTTTTTTTTTTGTTTTTAAATAATAAATTAACAATAGAGTAAATTACGTTTTTGGCCCCTGTGGTTATGTCAGTTTTACTATATTAGCCCAAAATAAGAATTTTTAACGTATCTGCCCCCATGGTCCCTATATCTAACCATTTTGGCCCCTAATTCTAACCAAACCCCAACTCTGGTTAACTTCTTGGTCACATGGGTTGCACATGATGGGTAAAATTGTAATTTCCCCTCCCCTTTAAATCTTGTTCTCTCTTCTTCTACCTTAGAAAACCCTAAACCAAAAACACAAACAAAACTTAAACAACTCCTCAATTCCTTCACATCTCAAACACACCTACACTGCTACACATGACACACTCTCCTGCTCACCCTCTTCCTTCTCGATGAAGGCCAGCAGCCGACAACACCCACACCTCCCCCGTACCCCCGTTTTCCGGCGACAAAGATCGAAGAGAGAGAGAGGGCGACGAGATGATTAGGCGCCGCCGCTCACGGCGGCGGCAGTGGAAGCGTCGGCGGTGGGTTGAGGGTCCTCCGACGAGCGATGTCAGACCTAGGTGTTGGTTGTGTGTGATTCTTTTTGAATGATTCTTTTTTCGTTTGAAGATTTGGTAGAAGTAAATCTGGGTTATTTATACCGATTTGGGGGATTTGTGGTAGTTGCAGCAGAAAGAGAGGGGGATTTGGGGGATTTTTGAATGATTCTTTTTTCGTTAGACTTTATTTTGTAAGATTTGTATTTTGTTATGTGGATTTTCATCTTCAGGTTTGTATTTTGTTATGTTTTTTTTTGACAATTTTGTGTTAGGAATTTAGGGGGTGTTTGGATGTTGTTTATGTGGGGATGATGATGATGGTTGAAGATGATGATCTTGTTACCCAGATCTTCAAGAACATCTTCAAACCACTTTCAAACCCAGATCTTCAAGAACAACTTCGTCTTTTTACCCAGATCTTCAAGAACATATCATCATCAAACCGAGATCTTCAAATACATAACCATCATCATCATTCCCTGAGTTTATGGGGGGCCACCGCTGTGCACCACCGTGCGCCGCCACCTGCGGCTGCCATAGAGATGAAGATGATGATGTTTGGTTGAAGATCTGGGATTTTTTTGGTTGAAGATCTGGGATTTTTTTACAAAGTCATTAAAAGGGGGATGTGAAATTACCATATTACCCATCATGTGCAACCCATGTGACCAAGAAGTTAACCATAGTTGGGGTTTGGTTAGAATTAGGGGCCAAAATGGTTAGATATAGGGACCATGGGGGCAGATACGTTAAAAATTCTTATTTTGGGCTAATATAGTAAAACTGACATAACCATAGGGGCCAAAAACGTAATTTACTCTTAACAATAAAACACTAAAATTATAAATTTCATTTAAATAAAACCTAAATTACAAACTAAAAAAACTAAACATTGCAAATAAAAAAAACCTAAAAAATCTAAGGCATCTCCCACCCCCACTTTTCACATATCTCGCGTTTGCGTTGAATTACGATCGTCTTAAACGGTTTGTCGAGATTGTTGTGCGGTTCTAACAAGACTTTTAAATCACTATCTTTCTATTTTTTGTGTTTGAAAGAATGTGTTGAAAGAAAGAATGTTTGGATTGAAAGAATGTTTGGTAAATAAAATTTATATTGTGTGTGTATATATATTTGGTAAAAAAAACGGTAAGATTAACGGTCAGGTCCCTCCACAACGGTCAATTTTTCAATTTTACAACGCGTGATAATTTTGACGCTTTTTCAAATCAACGCGTTTTAAAACGTAGCGGCGGCTGTGTTTTTTTTTATCACGCGTTATGGGGGCCGATCACGGCAACTTTTTTCTTGAAAAAGACAAGACTTAACTGCATGTAGGTATCTAATTTGATCGTGTGCTTCTGTACCATATCTCTAGTAGATGTTCATTGTTTAGTTTTATAGTCTTGAATCATAACTGTAGCCTTGTACGTATGCTTTGAGATCTAACAAAAACATTTAATTTAGGAATTCTATTCTGTTGATTGAAATTAAATTGGTTGAAATACGTGGATAGTTAGGAAATTCGATTCTAGTTAATGTTTTGAAATTAGGTTGATGATCAAATAGGTCGCTCTACCAACCGTTAATATTGCTACTAATACTTTTAACGGTGTTTTGTCGCTGCAAAAGTATCGCCGCTAAAAGTTCGTCGCTACTGCAAAGAATAGCCATTAAAATTGTTATGCTAAAAGTGACAAGCCTTAAATCGCCGCTAAAACCCGACTGCCATCCCCACAAAAACCGACGGCCACGTCATCAGGATTAAGGACATTAGCGATGACACTTGTCGACGCTAAATGACTTTGACCCTTAATCAGGGTTATCTAGTTATTTCAGTTTTCCCCAAATAACTAGCTGATTTTTAGTTTTGACCGAAACATAGCAAACCAATTTATAAACATAAGCATCATGTTTAAAACATAAAATGCTACGTAACATAGTCCAAATATCTTACCTAGTTAAATTATAAACATGGAGATACTTAAAACATAAAACTAGCTAGTTCATATTATCTTCGTGGAATGGGATCAAATACAAAAACTTATGTTTGTAAGAACCATAAGAACCAACACATAATTGACAAGTGTCCCTCAATAAAAAATTAGTTTAGAGGTAATTTAGACCTTTTCACCATATTTATTTATAACTAATTAAAAATAATTATTAAAACATCCCTAAATCCATGCAAGTTTAATTCAAATCAAAGTTTGAATTTTTTAACATATTCATGATCTAGTAACTCTCCATGATCGAACCAACCTGTAGGAACCACTACAAAAAATATAATCAGCACAACACTATATAATTAGCATAACATCCTTAATCGTTCTCCATTATTAGCACATCGTTCTCAATCGTTCTTCATTATCAGCATAAACGACATTAGCACAACATCCTCAATCGTTCTCCATTATCAGCACATAAGATGTGCTGATTATATCTATTTTTGGTGTTTGTTTGTATTATATTGTAATTAACACATAATCAGCACAATTATAAAACAACTTTTGGTAATTTTTTTAAAAGTTACTTTTATAAATAAAAAAAGGAATAGCAATATGGTACTCATATTAAAGATAAAAAAATACTTGATTTTATGGTATATTTTTTAAAAAAATAATGAAGTATATAAAAGTTATTTTAGTTTAAAAAA
>JARYGA010023592.1:0-40320 GCA_030545235.1 Helianthus tuberosus | reverse complement strand
AGCGGACACGGGGCCGTGGTCAACTCTAAGATTCACAGAATATGAGGAAATCTTGATAGTACAGATATGCTTCTGCACACGGGGGCGTGCCCAGCGAATACGGGGGCGTGGTCAACTAATGCAGACAAACTACAATTAATGAAGGGAGAGAAGAGGATGGACACGGGGCCGTGCCCAATGGACACGGGGCCGTGCCCGAGCTGATGTTCAGGCTATAAATAGGGGTGCTTGGCTCATTTGCAAACCATCCCTTGGCACACCACCTCTCTCACACTTCACCCACCACCCACCACCATCACAACACCATCATCCACCACCATCATCCATTGTCCATCGTAGAGTGTGTGAGTTGTCTCGGGATCCAAGATTGATCGTAAGAGTTCTTAACAATCAAGGCCATGTTTGCCTAAGTCTCTTACATCACTTGGTGAAGACAAGTGTCTAGTGTAATACTTTTTATTTTTAATCTTTTCGCACTTTTTACTTGGTTATGTATTAATGACTTTAATAACTAGTTTCTTATGTTGAAGGTGATTCTTCCTTATCGTTTGTCCGTGGTGTCTTGGCATTATTTTACTGTCTATATAAAATAAAAGATTTTCACCATTCATATCTCCACGGTCTATATGGAGATATGTTGGCTACCTGGTCGGGGGTTAAGGGAACGGTTTGGTAAGAGTCTTGCATTGTTCAGTGTATAGATCCTGCAAGGACCTGGGTCAAATTTAGTAGGACCTCCTTCAATACCCACCGGTATTGGATGGCGGGGGTCCAAACTCTTTGATCCCCTCATATGTAAGCTACTATTAATACTTTAATCCGGCTACTTAGGACTGTATCCCTGCTGACTCAGACTACTTAGCCGAGGGTAATGTCACCTTCAAAAGAGGGGCCTACCATAATATGCATTAATAACTTAATTAATTATCTTTCAATAATCCGACCCTTTAGGATTGTATCCTTGCTGACTCAAACTACTGGGTTGAGGGTAACGTCACCTTCAAAAGAGGGGCCTACTACAATAACTAAGATAATCTCTTAAAAAGTGCAAAAGTGTGGAAATAATCAAAGGTTACACTATACACGAGTCGGAGCCAAGCGATTCATCTTGTCTATCTGTTTTTACTTTTATTTTATTTTTCAGCATTTTAGTTAGTTTTTATTTTTCTAGTTTAAAACATTTTTCTAACTTTTGAATTGATTAGACGTTGAGGATAAACCGGTACTAAAAGCTCTTGTGTCCTTGGACGACCTCGGTATCTTACCAACACTATACTACGCTCACGATGGGTACACTTGCCCATATGTGTGTTTAGTGTTAGTAAATATCGTGTTTTATAAATTTAAAACTTGACTAAAAAAGTGTAAAAGGGCTTAAAATATACTTAAACTTATATACACAGTTACGCACATCAACAGGTCTTTCAAGCCCGTTCAGCAAAAGAGAAGGAAATTTGCTCCTGAAAGAAATGCAATCATACAGGAAGAGGTTGACAGATTGTTGAAGTCCAGGATGATTAGGGAAGTCAAATTCCCCAAATGGCTAGCAAACGTGGTCATAGTTCAAAAGAAGAATGGGAAATGGAGAGCTTGTGTAGATTACACAGATCTCAACAAAGCATGTCCTAAAGACCCATTTCCCTTGCCTCATATAGATTCGATGGTAGATGCAACCGCCGGTCATGAAATGCTGACCTTTATGGATGCATCCTCAGGATTCTAGAAAATCCAAATGGAGCTATCCGATCAAGAAGATACGGCTTTCATGACACCAACATGTATTTATTGTTATACTACCATGCCTTTCGGTTTGAAAAATGCAGGTGCAACGTATCAGAGACTGGTGAATATGATGTTTAAAGACAAACTGGGGGACATCATGGAAGTGTATATTGATGACATGGTGGTAAAGTCCAAGAACGCGGAGGATCATCTTCAGGATCTTGAATGTGCATTCAATATCCGGGACCAGTACAACATGAAGCTGAATCCTGCTAAGTGCCATTTCGGAGTGGGGGCATGAAAGTTTCTAGGATATATGGTGACTAAGAGGGGAATAGAAGCAAGCCCAGAACAGATTAAAGCTATCCTAGACATCAAATCACCATCCAACATGAAAGATGTGCAAAGGTTAACAGGACGAGTAGCGGCATTGAACAGGTTTATATCGAGATCATCAGAGAAATGCAAGGAATTCTACGATATCCTAAAGAAGAATAAGAAATTCGAGAGGGGAGAAAAACATGAAGCAGCCCTACAAGAATTGAAATAGTATCTTTCAAGTGCACCTCTGCTGATGAAACCCGAGGATGGTGAACCCTTATCCATCTATCTTGCTGTATCAGGAAGTGCAGCAAGTGTCGTTCTGGTAAAGGATTATGAAGGTCACCAGTATCCTGTTTATTATGTCAGTAAAAGTTTGTTCGATGCTGAAACACGATACTTACACTTAGAAAAATTGATATTAGCCCTAGTTATGGCATCAATTAAACTTAGACATTATTTTGAGACACATAGGATTCATGTTAAAACTAATTATCCTATTGAAAATGTGCTTAGGAAACTTGAGATGTCAGGTAGGATGGCTAAGTGGTCCCTAAAACTGAGTGCATACGATTTAGTGTATGAACCTAGAAATGCTATAAAGTCTCAGGCTTTAGCATACTTTGTGGCTGATTTCAGTAGTGATATTCAAAATGAAGTAGACCTAGAAGTACAACAACTAGGTGAGAATTCAGAATCTTGGACATTATATACTGATGGTGCATCTAATGTAAGAGGTGTAGGATTAGGTATAGTACTAAAATCGCCACAGGAGGACATATTACCCCAGGTGATTAGATGTGAATTTCCTGCTACCAATAATGAAGCAGAATATGAAGCTCTGATTGCAGGATTAGAATTGGCTAGGAATATGAATATTAAATGTTTGCAAGTGTATGTTGATTTCTTGTTGATCACTAACCATTTCAATGGATCCTATGCAGTCAAAGGTGAAAGGTTAATTGAATATCTTGAAATTGTCAAAAAAATTAGCAAAATATTTCGAAGTTTTTACACTTGAACAGGTAGCAAGAGATGATAATGCTGAGGCAGATGCTCTGGCAAATTTAGGATCTGCAGTCAGGATACTGGAAGGAACTCAGATATCAATACTACATATCCTGTATCCTGCGATGGAACTCTTCAAGTCTCCGAATAAGGAGGTAGCAAGTGTCCGGGATCCTGGTGATGAATATCCTGAAGAGAATCCTGAATCCTGGACGGCTCCAATTATAAAGTACCTCAAAGAAGGAGACATCCCAAAGGATGAGAATCCTAAGGCTTTCAGGATGAAGGTATCTCGTTTCACTATTTTAAATAATGTTTTGTATAAGAAGTCTCTTGCAGGTCCACACCTAAGGTGCTTGGAGGATTCTGAAACCAAGGAGGTACTTCAGGATATACATGAGGGAGACTGCGGCAACCATACTGGGGGCATATCATTATTCTCAAAGGTGTTGAGAAAGGAATACTACTGGCCGACTATGAGAAAGGATGCTACAGAATATGCTCGGAAATGTGATGCGTGTCAAAGGCACAACAATATATTACATCAGCCTGCTGAGCCACTATATCCTATCATGTCCCCTTGGCCATTCATCAAATGGGGAATGGATATAGTGGGAAAACTCCTGAAAGCTACAGAAGGAAAAGTTTTTATGTTGGCAATGACAGATTATTTCTCTAAGTGGGTTGAAGCCGAAGCCTTTGTCCAAGTCAGGGATCAAGAAGTGGTATCCTTCATAAAGAGGAATATCCTGAAATGATTTGGGGTACCAGCCGAGATAATTTGTGATAATGGCTCTCAGTTCATCAGCAAAAGAACTACTGATTTTTGTAAAAGTTGGAGAATCAAGATGATCACATCAACTCCAGTACATCCTCAAGCAAATGGACAGGCAGAATCCTTGAACAAGATAATTGTCAACATTTTGAAGAAGAGATCAGGTGCTAAAAAAGGAAGATGGGCAGAAGAACTACTGTTTGTCCTATGGGCTAACAGGACAACTGTGAAGAATGCTATGGGGCAAACCCCATTTTCTTTGGTGTTTCGGGCAGAAATCGTGATCCCGACAGAAGTGGTGATACCTACTTCCAGATCAAGCCTCTGGGATCCTGAGTCAAATCCTGAAGCCTTATGTCAAGAGTTGGATACTATTGATGAAACAAGGGATGCAACAAAGCTAAGGATGGCAGCATATCAACAGAGGATATCCAAATCATAAAACAAGAATTTAAGGACTAGAAGATTCCAAGTTGGAGATTGGGTGTTGAGGAAAGCTTTCCAGAATACAACCAACCCTGCCGATGGAAAGTTAGCTCCAAAATGGGAAGGACCCTATGAAATTGAATCAGAATCCGGGAAAGGAGCATACCGACTCAAGAATATGGATGGGGATATATTACCAAGATCCTGGAAGGCTATACACCTTAAATCCTACTTCAAGTGAGTTTAGAATTTAATTTCTAACTTAGAATGGTATGGATTCTATTTCTTCTTGTCATGTTTATTTAATTTATTATTCTTTGAAACCCAATACTGACTTAAGCATCAGAGGGGTGTTAGCCAAGCTAACACCCACCTTAGTTTAACAGTGTTTTGTAGAATATGCTTCGGGATATTACACCAGGATATATACTCAAGATGAATCAAAGGATTAGAGGATTGGCCCCCTCTCTCACGTTTAAGGGATTCTATTCCCTTCAAAGGTTTAAAGGTATTCACCTTTCTCTCGAATTGGGTTTAAACACCCCGCCTGGAGCGCAAGTTATCCAGAAATAGTTCAAGATAGCTGGACCAGTTCATGTAAAAGTGGCTGACAATTTCATTATTATTGGCTATATCATGGATCCTAAAGGTACATGAGGATTTATCACCCTCTCTCACGAAATGGTATTTTCATACTCTCTAAGGTTTAAAGGTATTCACCTTTCTAAGTCTTGGAGTTTGTACACTCCCGCCTATAGCGCACAAAAACAAGGGTTTATCCCCAGAATGTTAATGATCTACCTCCAGGATACTTAGGGTTTATCCCAAGTAACACTAAAGTTGTTTACAAATGTGACATCAATTAAGATAGTGTTTACACACATTCTTTGCTGGATAAAAAAGTTACTAAACACTCATGTATGTTGTGTACTAATGCAATTCCTTGCACACACAGGGGACATTCATCTTAGATACATTACAAATGGTTCAAGGAATGGAATGGAGGTCAATTTCCTAAGTGTTCCTGACAGGGGACATCCATGATGGAAATAATGCAAATGGTTCAAAGGATGGAAATGGGATCTATTCCCAAAGTGTTTCTGGTATGGTCTCTCTTTTTTCAATTTTTAAAGGCCTTATCTAAATGACCTAAGTTTTTGAAGTCATGTTTAATAAAATTTTAATGGAACGTTTTTAAGGTACTAAGTATAATATCAATATCCTAACCAGGATATTTGGTCAGAATATTCAAAGTATGGTATTCGAAATAAAGAAGGGAACAATTTTTGAAAGTTTGAGCCAAACACATACTATATAACTTTCAAAAGTAAATATATAACAACAATGGATAAGGCTAGAAAGGTTAGTTTTTTATTAACATTCCAAAAGATTGTATTATTGGCTTCATCTCAAAACGAGACCCATCCACTAAAAGTACAACTAGTTTTTAAGCATATTTACCTAAACAGTTGAAGGCTTCTTCCTGAAAACACAGGATCCCTCCACCTTCAACTGTTGATTGTTTAAAAGCATATTAACGATGATGACCAAGGGCTTCGTCCTGAAACTCAGGATCCCTTCACCTTTGGCCATCATATTGTCTAAGTGCAGGAAAGTAAATTGTTCAGCATGCAGAAAAGTAAATTGTTCAAGGGTAACAGACCATCAAATTTAAAAAAGTGGGCTCCGGCCTAGGCATCAATATCCATCATCGCCCACATCGCTGGTTTCAAGCAGCAGCACCTTCGACCACAACGTCACCATCTCCACCAGCATCCTGTCCAAGATCCACCTCAGCATCCTTGTCAGCATCACCACCAGCATCAACCGGCATCTCAGCCGCCTTAGAAGACTCTCCAACCGCAGGCTTCGCAGGATATTCCACATGAGCGCCACAAAGGTCCTTCAATTTCGTCTCCCAGGCTTTGATGGTCCAAGTTGGGCATTCAAAGCCTACAACCTTGGCTTCATAGGCCATCTTCAACCTAGCCTGAAGGAGAGAAATGAAGATGGAGCTCTTGAGGCCCTCCCTATAAGAAGCCATATCCTGCTCATGCTGGACCTGAATGGCGTCAAGCTTTGCCTGAGCTTCGTGGGTAGCCTTCTTCATAGCATCTTGATGCTCTTGGGTCATCACCTTGAATTTGTCTTCATAATGCTATGATTTGGGGGCGAAAATCATTCCCTGATCGGTGATGGTGACTTCGGCCTTCTTCAGCTTGGCCTCCAGCATTTTGTTGAGCCCGCAGGCTTCCTCGTATAAGTGCATCAGACGCTCAAGGCCCTACAATAAAAAACACAGGTATTAGTATGCACACACTAATCAGGATATTAGTTCAACATGTATGTGCAGGATACAGGATAAGGATTTTTCCCTGGTTGAAAAAGGAAATCATGAATTCGTTGGCTTCAACAAATCCATGATTCTCGTAAGGAAATGTCTTGGGAGTGGCAGGAGAATCTGTTTCCTTCCTCTTTCGGGCACTGGAAGCACGAGTGTTGGTAGCCGGAGAAGGCTTAGGGATAGCAGTAGCCTTGGAACTGGTAGGCTTGGGTGAAGTGGCGGCTTTAGGGCTTGGTTCTTTCTTCACTTGGACAGGACCAGAGTAACTGTTCAATTCTTCAAGATCAAAGACTTCAGGGATCTTGGCTGGTGCTGCATGAAAGGAAAAAATTCTAATCTCTTAAATATTTTAATATCATAATTAGATTAATTGTGTATAGAAATGACTAGTATGAATGTGCTTACCAGACATGTCGGAATTTGATTTCTGGCTTGAACTTGCAAAGGACAGGGAGAAGGTTCTCTCGCTCTCCGGGAGTTGGTAGATGGCTTTGATCTGATACTGCACTAGGAGGGGCTAATTCTTTAAAGTTTGCTGCACAAAAGATGAAAATATTAGTTCAGGATATAATAACAGGATATATTTGGAGATATGCCTAAAACCCTAGATCCTACCGGAGGTCAACCACTTCACCGGAAGGTCAACACCCTTGTCGATGGAATCTCTTTTGACAAAAAAGAATTTTCATTTCCACTTATCCTCATTTTTAGTTGCTTTGAGGATGAGGGGGGTTTTGGAAGTTGAAAAAAGAAGGAAGCGGCTGTTGCCAGGTGACCGGGGACGGTATGCAATAGGAAGATCCTCGATGCAGAGATCAGGAATGTGGCGAGATTTGATTTGGTCCAGTATCACCAGAACTCGCCAGACCATAGGCATGGTTTGGGCAAAGCTAAGGCCGGTGAGATCGAATAAACGAGAAAAGAACTCAGGAAAAGGATATCGGAGCCCTATGGAAAAAGGATAAGCCAAGAAACAGACCCACTCGTCGGAAGACACGTCAGATCGGATATTCCGATCAAACGGCCGTATGATCGCTCCAGCGGGAAAAGCACCGGAGGCTTTTAAGACGGCGATGTCAGCATTGTCAAAGGAACAGATTTCTTTTTCAGGTTCCTTGAGGAGGTGCTGGTCTTCAAAGGTTGGAATAGAGTCAGCTGTGTGTGATCGTGTTCGGCTAGCCATGGGGAAGCGATAGGGTATTACAGAGAAAACGAAGAAGGAGAGTAAGAAATAATACCTGAATATTCTCGGATTATGGTGATTAGTATCTAAATAAATGGAGAAGATATAGGCCAAAGATAAGGGTGTTGAGTGATTTTCGCATGGGGAGTTGCACATTGTCACATCAACCGTCATATCGTTTTAATTTCCTCGATCGACGCAAAGAGTTTAAAATACATCTGTTTGAATTTAGGAATTTTAACCGATATATTTTGGGGACAATTGTTATGGGTGGTTTTCAGAGCCTATATCCTAGGACTATATCCTGACTTTATTATTTCTGATTGTGGTCAGGATACCGGATCAGGATATTGGTAACATCTTGATGCAGTATCCTGGAAGTTACTAATTTTTCACGTGCAGGTCATGGCTGCAGGATCATAACGTTCATGCAGTATCCTGGAAGTTACTAATATATCCTGACTTCACACTCTCTGCTTTCGAACTCACACTTCTTTTTCTTGCTATCATGCACTAACACTCAACACTTACAATCGTTGTACCACTTAGCTTCGATCTGAGCCTTATCCTGCACTGTATCCTGAACATTGAAGTAATAAGAAGAACAAGGCAGCCGGCGATTGTCAGCTCCCGAGGTTTTATGCCGGAGATCTAGACTGATCAAGGGCTTTCCTCGTATATCATGTGTCCATTTTTATGTTTTCAGCTCATTGTTTGATTGTTGATATAGTTTCATATCCTAAGACTATATCCTGAGACTGTTTTTGCAAACTAACAAACCAACATATTTTTCACAAAAATTGCTAGCACACTACCTCACAAACTAATTTGATCACTTAATTGCTTCCGTAATTTTTGACCAATAGGGACTTTTGAAATAAATTAAAAATGCTTGTTCTCATAGGGACTTTTTGAAAAGAAATTACAATACTAGTCAACATAAGGACTTTTGAAATAAAAATGACATGTCCAATATGGACTTTTGTAAATTAAATTACAATAAAAGATAAAATAACAATCTTCATTCATCCTTCTTTCCTCTGATGATCTTGGAAAGCTTCTTGAAGATTTTGCTTGTTCTCCTTTCGTTCTTTTCAGCCTGTCGCTGAATCTGCTCTGCTCGTTCCAAGGCTTGATTAATAGCCTCGAGTTGTTGCGGTGGTTGTGGTTATGGAACAACCGGATAATGGTATCCATAATTAGGATATCCAGGATTTGGATAAGCAGGAGGAAATGGTGATGGATAAATTGCATTATGAACAACCGCCTGAAGATAGGGGTCGTATGATTGAGATGGATAATTATAATCCATAGGTACTACCGAAAAAGATGTATCATATCCAGTCATATCCGGATATGTAGGAATAGGGTTATCAAATCCCAAAGGTGGTTGTTGAGGTGGCTCAACAACTGGTTCAATATTAGAGGGTCAACCCATTTGTGGGTCCTCTGGAATAGTAGGATAAGTTGGAGGCGAAGGTGGAAGTGAACCCGATCATTGCCCCGCACGTACCGACATACGTGCACCACGTGGCTTCCTTGATTGTGGCGGTGGTTGAGGCTGCTGCTCCGCAGGCTCCATTGGTTCATCCTCCTGTGGAGGTGGAGGTGTTTGCGAATGAGGATAAGGATGTGTGTTAATAAAGGTAAACTGATTAAAATATTGGACCCATTCATCGGTACCCTGATAAGGAGATCCTGCATAAGATGCAGCATCGCTTAACAGTTCAATTGGATGCATGTTGGATCCAGATGGCATCATATCCGGATCAGAATCATCGTCCTAATGGTTTTAGCTAAAAGGTGGTATGTTTATAAATTGATTAGGGTCAAAAGAGTCATGATGAAAATGTGAACGGGAATGATGTGAATGGTGTCAGTGATTAGAGTTAGAGGATTGGTGTGAGACAGAATGTCTCACAGGTTGCGACGAGTGAGACTCGTTCGAGTATTGCAGATGGTCAGGCCTATGGGACTGTGAGGGTATCTGTCTTGATGGTCCTCCCCTCATTGGGCCTTTTCCTCTTCCTCTAATTCTTTGCGGCATATTACCTGTTAAATATAAAAAAGAATAACAATAACTTAATATAAATATGAGTGATCCTAGGTCAATGCATAGACTTAGAAAAGTCTAAGGATTATGTTAATGTGATATTTGAGATTAAACACAAAAGGCTAGTGTTTAATTCACTGAAATGTTGGCTTTGATACCAACCTATCACACCCAGATTTCCTGGTGGGCCCGGACTTGGGGTTTATTTGTGACAAATTGATATAGATATTCACAATAACACAGCAGAAGTTTTGGGAGATATAAAATAATTATTACAAATTACAAATGTCCAAAAGTTCAAATATTATACAGACCGAAGTGTATAAAAGATCCACAGGCGGATCGGATAACAAAATGATTATGTAAGACCACTGGGCTTCTTGCATGGAGTTGCAAATTCCATTTAACCAATTACCAGGAAGCTTCCAGCTATTTACGTTCTTTGCAACCTGCGCATTTTCTTTTGAAGATACGCCAGTTTTCACTGGTAAATACAAATAACCGACATATTTTGAAAATATTTCAAAATCATTTTTATGTACACTATGGCACATATATTTTCATAAATAACTTGGGACAAACTATTTCTTTTGTTATCAATATTACATGCTTGTCAATACATGTGGGTCCTGAAAACTATGCCGAGATCATGATTAACCGACACACCACTTTAATACCCTTATTGGGCAAACCCATATTGGGTTATAAAAATATTTTATAATAGCATTAGCACCTGTCAGGTGTATACCTACACCTTGTGCTTAGGTCGTGGCCATCTGCAATTAAATGAGCCAAGGATATCCAGGACAGGTCGCATTAACCCCCAACGTTTAAGTTATCAAGAAATACAAATTAAAACAGGTTATTTGAATTCCAGACACATAGGTCATCGATCCCATACCCGACCAAGCGGTAATAATTTACCGTATCCCAAGCCCGTATAGGGAAAATAGCTTAAGAGTATTTACATGGCTTAAACCTTTACAATCCAGGATATATATAAGCAAAGTCGTTCAAACAAAACAACTAGAAAGGTTGCAGTTTACTAGACGCCCTTAGTCTGGAATGAATGGAGTTTATTATCCATTCGAATGTTAATGGGTGTTATTCAAGTCATATGACTTGGACCGGTTAACTATAATAACAAGAAAGCGGTACGGTTCACTAGATCAAGGGTGACCAGATAGAATATGGTTTGAACCCTCACAAGTACTATGAATTGTATAATATGGGTCAACCATAATACATTCTATATTTTTAAAAGAAATTGGAGTAATTGACACAATTCAGTTAACTTACATAAACTAAGTTACATAAGTCAACAGTACGTGCATAGGCGGAATCGGGTGATCGGATGAGTCAATGTCAAGTTCATTATGCCAAAACATGAATATTAAGTTACCATATCAGTAGGAATTCCATTTTATAAGTTCATTATGGTTTAAAACCATTTTATGCTCATAAGGGCATTTTTGGTATTTTTAAGGCATAACGTATGAACTTACATAAAACCCGACAACTGATTATGATCAAATGGTATAACCTCAGAGGGTTATTCCATACATAATATGATCACAATTCAACTTCAAATCAGTAGGTAACTTCACTAATACGGGTCAGAATCAAAAGTCAAAGTAGAAGTCAAACTTCTTGACTTTCGGTTACGAACCGGACTATAAGCAGGAAATGACAGGTTGAACATGCTTAAACATGTTCTAATATGTTATACCAATTGATATAATGTTAAAAATGTGTGTTTAGATATTTATAAATTCAATTTATACATTTTCCGTAAAACTGCGCTTTGACTTTTAGTTTAATATAACTTTGACCCGTCATTTGACTAACTTAACGTGATCTTCACGGGGTGCCCTCATAGGGGATTATCACCTACCTTATTACGATTACGTAGCCATGTTCAATTCGAACATTGGTTGGACCATAATGGTCATGATCTAAATTCAAAGCAAAAGTCAATTTGCTTGACTTTCGGCTAATAACTTAGCCTAGAAAAAAATGAGCTATGAAAGAACACTTACAAGTGTTCTAGGAGGAACTTGAACTCAGTAGGAGGCCTCTAGAAAGAAGTAAACTCCAGATGAGAGTAGAGAGTAGAGAGAAAGGTTTTAGAAATGAGCAAGGAAAATGGTTCATCCTTGGTTGCTATTTATACTTGAAGCATGGTCATAGGATCATGCCAAGTGTTAGCATTAGTTCTAGGATGATTCCAGGTAAGCTATGAGGTGTTAGAAGCTGAAGGATAGTTCAGAATCGTGAGCTAGGTGGCAATAATGCAGGCAGCCTTGGGCAGCAAACAAAACTGCCAACTGCAGTCCCTTACGGACCCGGGATCAGTGCTTACGGTCTGTAAGGGCCTTAGCGCGCACACAGATTCAAATGCATACGGCCCGTAAGACCCAAGGTCTTGCGGTCCGTATGGGATTTCCAGAAACAATATTATATTTACCTTACAGTCTGTAAGCCTTTAGGCCTTGCAGTCCGTAAGGGTCACTCAGAGGCCAAAACTTTGGCATGTTGCCATATTTAGTACCTCCACATCCATTCTTACATTATTTCACAAATATGGTCCCTCTCGTCCAACATTGTGGCATATTTGAGAGTTGATTGGACACGTGTTGCCAATTTATTCGATAAATTTTTCCGAGGTGTTATAATAAATAACTCTCACCCATGATCCATCCTATTTTCTCTAAAAACATGTATTGTCACACCCCAATCGATGGCGGAATCATCGGGGCGCGGCACTAGGCGAATCAGATTGCTCAAGTAAATCCATAACAACTATTTAGCGACAATATTTAATGCGTTCATCATCCCATACTAATAAACAATATCTCAATAAATAGTCATACAGATTTCATGTATCTCAAACAATACAAATCCGACAACCTAGATTTTAAGTGAGTTTCTAGACTTCCTAATCTTGTTTCATGATAACCTGTGAATAACCTGCAACATACGTTAAAATAAAGTCAATACAAAAAGTATTGACGAGTATACAGGTTTGATATAATAGTAAAGTAGATAAAGCATTACGAACTTCCTCATACATAAACATGATACAACACAACACAACACATATACTCACAAGACAATTACTACCAGCTAAGTCCCGAGATGACTACGAAGGAGAGCCAACAGGGTGTGTTATCCTTAACTAGACCCCGTCGGGTGTGAGTCGAACTATAGTACCATACTAACTAAGGTGGAACGTAACGAGTAAGAGTCCTAGCACATATGTATCAAGCATCACGTGTAAATATGTACGTCAGTCATTCGCATGTGAAAATAGTTTATAATGTGTACTGCGTTTTGATAAGTGTGTTTTAAAGCGTAAAAAGGGGTCAAGTATGTTGCAGGTTTGCCTGTGCACGGAAACAGAAGCATAAGTCTTCCTTGGGGCTGAATGGTCATAAACAGAATGTCGAGTGGGGTGAAAGTGTTCAACAGTCTATCCGAACGGATGGTCATCCAGGCGGATGGCCATTCGAACGAGTATCCATTCGAATCGACTGTGGGTGTTTCTTAAAAGTTGAAGTTTTGGTTAAAAGCGTTTAAACAATGGAGGTTGTAAGATTCAGGTCATCCGGACGGATGGTCTGTGGTTGAAATTTTGTAAAATTTTCTAAGTAACAAGGTTTTTGAGTTAACGGAGACGGTGTGATGATGTTTCAAACAACGGAGTACACCAATTCCAGTTCATTCAGTCGGATGGGGTCCCGCCCATTCGGATAGACGAGCTGTTCTTGATGAAGGTTCATGTTTGACCCATTAATTGGTCTCTCTGTTCGGTGGAAACCCGTTCTCAAGCCGGCTTTCAACTAAGGAGCGAGTCGAGAGTTTGATTGAGTCCAGATTCTATCGGAATTTGTGTAAAAACCGAAGAAAAGTTCAACACAGATGAAAAAGTGTTGAAATCGTTCATAACAAAGTTGAAAAGTGTGAAACCCCTTTAAATCTTGACCCAATCTCGATTAGTGATGCTCCACAACAGTTTTCCTAAACAAATGATTGGAAAGCACCTTCGAGAGGTCCAAATCATATGATTTCGAGAAACAGTTAGTGTGTGTGTGTGATTTTGATGAGAAGATGTAGTAGAAGTGAAATAGAATGAAGATTGAAGGAGATTTGAGGGAAAAAGCTTACAAAAGTCTTGATTCGCGGTTGGAACCTTGAGAGCGGATGAGAGTGTCAAAGTGTTGGAATGGAGACCTAAGGTTTGTATTTATAGTGGAGGGGGAAGGTTAAGGCGGTGCGCGATTGCGTGGTGTTCGGATGGCCCCATCCGGACGAATGGTCATCCGGACGGATGGTCATCTGGGCGGATGTCCATTCAGACGGCCCAGTTTGCGCGAGTTAGTTCTCCAACTTTGGTTCGTTCGTTAAGTGTTGCGTTAAACATTATACGTTTTAGCGAGATAAGTAGTGTTAAGTTGCGTTTCAGTGCGATAGTTTGAGTTGCGCGTGCCAGCGAGTGCGTATTTAAACAAGTCTTAATACTTAGATATTTATATATAACTAACTATTATAATAATAGGTCATAGTATAAGTAACTGCATTTCGAGTTTGCGTTGCGTTTGCGTTTGCGAGCAGCATAGCAATAGTGTAATAGTATATGCTAAAAGTGTAAGCGTTGTGATATAGCGTGTTGTAATAAGCGATGTGTTTGCAAAAGTATACGAAGTAGCGTAGTAAGCGTTATAGTTTACATTATGATCCGAATCTCTGGTGCTAGGCGTAACGAGAGTAACAAGAGCGAAAGTGCGGGTTGTTACACTCTCCCCTACTTTAGGAAATTTCGTCCCGAAATTTATTTGCAAGGAGGACTGCGAGAATTGACACGAGTAAGTAGCGACAAGCATTAGGGTATGCTGAGGATGAGCGAGCGATCGATCAAGGATTGACGAGTGAGAGCGTCTTGGTGATATGGAGAAAGCGATGAGCGAAGCGATTTGTTGCCTAAGGGATGGTAACTCACGAATCGACGATCCAAAACATTTTTGGGTTCTCGAAAAGTTTTGTTAAGTTATTACAAAAGGATGTTAAGGGAAACTTGTTTTATGAAAATTTCTTACGGCGGCGTTAAACTAAGTCGATGTTCACACCAGCGTTGTAAGTTTTGTTAAGTTAATAAAAAATTTTAAGAAAACTTGATTCTCGAAGTATTTTCTTATGACGTGGTGTTAAACTGAATTCATCATTATAAGAAAGTTTTGTTGTCCAAAAGGTTTTTATTAAAAGTTTTCAGAAAGATTTCCATTTATTCCTAAAAGTTTGTTGGAAAATTTTGTTTATACAATTAAGTTTTAACAGTACAAAAAGGTTTAATTAGCGTCGAGCCCCACATGGCACCTTTCCATGAAAGTTTGTTAATATGGCTAAAACACTTATATATAGGAAGTACCAGCGCGTGATCCACCATGTTTTAGCCATATTGCCTCTGTCTCGTGGAGCAATGTCATGTGTGTCGACATGGTACGGATAGGTTTCAGTATCCTTGGTCCAAGCGACAAGTGGTCAGACCAAGTTCGAGAGGGAGATTGAGTAAACTGAGCAATGTGGTTGATTGTAACTTAGCGATAAGAGTGTGTGCGAATGGTTCAGCGATTGAAGCATTAAAGCAGCGTGAGTGTTGAGTGTGATAAGCGACTAACAATAAGCAGTAAGTGGTAAGCGGTAAGCGATACACGATAAGCGGTAAGCGATAAGCGGTAAGTGGTAAGCGATAAGCGGTAAGCGGTAAGCGGTAAGCGGTAAGCAATAAGCGTCGAGAGGGAGAAGCGATGCGAGTATCGAAGCGTTGAGATTAACACGTGCGATAAGCGTTTAAGCATTGAAGCATTGAGGAGGATAGTGATAGTGAATCGAGATAGATACCAGCGAAGGGAGATTGCGTTCATGTAGACTTACGAAAATTCTAGCGATGATGCGTTTGAGATGTGATGAGATGTTACGCCTTGCGAAGGAGTGTAGCGTGTTGAAAAGTAGTCTCAATAGTTAAGAGGTCTAATAACGTTTAACTCCACATGGCATTTTCTTCACAGAAGTTTGTTAGCATGGCAAAGCACTTATATATAGGAAGTACCAGCAGCGTATCCACCATGCTTCGACCACACCACTTCCGTCCCGTGAATAGATGTCACACTTTGTCGACATGGTTAAGACGCTTATATATAGGAAGTACCAGCGGCGTATCCACCACGCTTAACCATGCTTTTAACGTTATTGCATCATTGGAACTTACTACGACCTCCGTGCACTTATCAAAATAGTCCTGTGTGCACCCGTGATTAACTTGATCCTTGCACGTTTATCGTAACTTATTCCAAGGACGCATAGTCGGGGTAAAACACATTATATCGTGATAGGCTATATAGTGCTAGTAATATAATTTGTGTGTGAACTTAGACTAAGTGTAAGGACGAGGGAGAGAGAGGGAGCGAGAGAGAGTCAACGTCGCATATAGTAGCGACATCGAGCAATAGAACAAGTATAACCTATAAGGAGAAACGTCGTGAATCGTACCATCGACAGCGTCGTTCTACGCCTGGTTAGGGCTGATGTCGAAGACTCCTGCTGGGGCCGTGGTTGCTGTTGGAGCTTCTGGGGCTGCGGGCTGCGTTGGCGGTGCGGGGAGTGCTTGCGTGCCTTGTGGTTATGGCCCTGTGCGGCAGTGATGGGTGAAGTGACCAAAACAGTTGCAGTTTGCACAATAGCGACAGTTAGCTCCTGACTCGTGATGATAAGTACACTTTGGGCACAGGGGAAGAGTTCCAGTGTAGGCACGCTTTTAGTGGACTGGAAGAGCTCGGAGAGGTTCGGGGTATAAAACTGTTTGGGATGGAACAATTGCTGAGCAATTAAAACTCGAGTTCTTTCACTTGTGACTGGGCTTGTCTGTGTCTTGCAGTTGTGCGGCGTTGTCAGATTACTCGGTGGTAGCTTGGTTAGCCTTCTTGGTGGCGTCCTTGGAAAAGAATCCAGCCAAGACTCGCTTGTCATTGATTTCTGCGGCCAAGAGATAGGTTTCTTCGATGGTAGCAGGTTTTGCAGCTTCAACAAAATCACCCACACACTCAGGCAAAGAACAGATGTACTTCTTGATGGCCTTTTCGGGAGTGTCAACTTGGCTTGGGCAAATAATGCTAAGCTGTTTGAACCTTGCTCTGAGGCCGGCTATAACAACCCTCCAAAATAATTTTCGACACCCTAATATATTTAACATGTCCCTATATGTTTTAAAACATACCCCCTATGTGAAAACCGAGCCCAAAATACCTGATATATTTAAAAATTAAATAAAAACATATTCTGTGGAGCTCTCGCGGGCCGCGAAGGCCTTGCCGTTAGGCTACGCGGGGCGCGACAGCCAGTCACCAGGGCGAACCCCCAGGCTGCCACGTGTCGTCAACCGTGTTGAGGCTAGTTGTCCGAATAAGCAAAGCTAGTCCCTACAACCCTACATCGCGAGCCAAGAAGGATCATCCTTCGACTTACGTGGGTCGCGAGGAAGTCCGAATTCAGCACTATAAATAGATGCAATCGGCTTCAGTCCCAAACCGCTCACAACTCTTTTCTTTGTCGAAATTATGCATAGCAATAATAAATTTCGGGCATTACACCCCCTAAATAACGAAGTTCTGCCTCGTTGTAAGTATTATAACCCCCGGTTACGTATTAGATACGCTGCCCGATTGATCCAGGGTTCCGTAACGGCTGTCGTGGTTCTGCCCGACGTAGTCGTTGGAATGCCGTCTCAGGGAAGGTATTACTAATGTAAATATTGGGTTATTATACTAATGCGTGTGCATTTGTGTAATTAATAGATAATCACCAGGAAATCTTAAAGGAAAACCCTAAGACAACAGTGTGAGTAATCTCCTTTTTGTAAACTGTTTTTACAAAACCTTAATTATTTTAAATTATAATTAGCAGTGATTGAGTCTTTGTAATTCTTCAATTACTGCCGGTATGTTGGGGTTTTGTATACAAAATGTGGAACACGTTACCATTGGACGACGAGATAGCCAATGAGTAATGTGACCCACCAGTCAGGATTGACAATAGATGTACTGCAAAGTACATATGTTTATAGTGTATCTTTTGGTCAGTTTTTATTTATTTTGAGTTTAGTTTAGGTTAGAATGTTGATACTGCTGACGTTAAGTTATGGTTTCAGGTCCCGAAACCATAACGTTAAGTTAGGAGAAACGGGTTTCGAATGCAAGCCGGAAAGCTGGAAAAACAAAAAAATAATAAAATTAAATCAGGGGGGCGCCGCCGTATGTCTAGGGTCTAGGTGGTACGTCTAGCCCCCTGATTCGCTGAAAAAGAGATTACAAGCTAGGGTTTTGAATAAAAGGTCCAAGAAAATCATAACACAACTTATCTCACGAACGAAGAAACCCTAGGCGACTTTGTAGAGCAGATTTTGAGTTTTTTGGAGAGTTTTAGCTTGCGGGAATCATCCGGTTGAAGCTTGGAACGTGGAAGTGAAGATTGTTCGGGTTTTATCTCCTGGTTTTCTTTAATTTCGTGTTTTCAATCTTTTCCAATGAATTCTTGTTTTGAACTTGATTTGTTTGCTATAGACAACATGTTTCTTGGCTAAACCCTATATACTACCTAGACAAGATGATGGTTTGATTAAAGTTTGGATCTTTTAACGGTTTTTATTATTTGTATGGATTGATTTCTGAAAGTAAATTGTTCTAGAATTTCTGATTTGGTGCATATGCGTATTTACTTTTGATTATTGATTATTTACTGTTTCACATAGATTTTGGTGAATGTCTTTCACATAATAAATTTGTGTTGATTGTTCGATTATTTGTGGGTTCGGGTAATCGTTGGGTAAATTGTCCAATAGCCTTAGAAACAGTAATTAAAATACAATTAGAATTAAGTATTCTGCTTAACTTGTCGCTGGGAGGCTCGAGTTAGTTATTAGGTCGCGGTGCAGTATATATCTAAGATAGGTTTTGAGAGAAGTCAATCTTAGTTACGTAATTGCATTTGTGTCTAGTAAACCAAGTTAAAACCTAGAATTGCCTTAGATTGTCGCGCTGAGAGGTAGATAGTCATATTAGGGCACTTTTAGAGTCGTTAGAGGACTGAGAGGAAGTCTAACAGTCGGTGTTCATAACAGCCTTGTAGGGTTTCCTAGGTTTCTTCCTGAGAAGAGTCGGGAAGTCTTAGCATTGAAATACCTTAAGGTTTAGTATTTTACGATCCCGGCTCCATACAACAATAATACCGTTAGAAGTCCATTCCCAGTCAAACTGGATTCGAGTCTAGGTAGTCGTTAATCTCATCTGAATCAAACCTTAGTCTTCGTTCGTGTCTTAGCTTAATTTCATTTTTATTGCAATTTTAGGATTTTAGTAAACCCCCCCCCCCCTAAAACACAATAATTATTAAGTCGTGTCAGTGTCTAGTCTAAATAGAGTCGTTAACGTAATTCATTAGAGTCCTTGTGGGTTCGACATCCGGACTTACTTTTCTATGCTAGAGTCGACCGGTTCACTTGCCGGTGAGTAGTTTAGTCAAGTTAGAGAGTCTAGATTTTTATTACTTGAGTCTTAATTTAGGGTAATTTTAGTTTATTTAGTTGAACTACTTATTCCACATCAACAATACTGAATGAGTAATTGTGTAGAAATAAACATTGTAATCGCTCTCAATACTGTTAAAGGATAAAACTCTTCTTGATTAAAATGGGATTCACTCACCAGTATTTCCCACTGACAAAATGTTTTAAACACGTTTCAGGTAACAAAATGTGAAAGCCAAATAGAAGCCAGCTGGACAACACTGAAGGTTTGGAAAAGTGGCTATAAAAGTTACCTGAATAAAGAGATGTTTTTATTAAATAAAATAGGGTTTATCCCTATAAAAATGTGTGTACTGAAAACTTGGGAATTTCCCACGTGTTTAATATTATAAAAGTGTGGTATTTTACTCTGATAAAATATTTCCTACCTACGGTCCTGATGTATTTTCCGTTGCTAAAATGATAGACATCGATACCACTAAATCTGGTCTCGCGGCCGCCCGTTCTCGGGACAGATAGGGGACAGGGGTTGCGACAGAAGGTGGTTTCAGAGCTAAGCCACTGATTCAGCCACATAAGTGTTCTGCTGACACCAAAATATTATATGTTAGGAAATTAATTACGAAATTACGTGCATATCTGTATTTTATTGTTGTGTGTTATTTGACTATTTGTTAGTTTACAGTATGAGCGACCAAGGACCTTCCGACGCCTACCTTCAGTTGCCGAGGTCACCTCAAAACAAAGGTACCTCTTCACAGCCTACCCTCTTAGGGTATTCAGCTGACAATGAAGACGGAATATTCATGTTCAAGGCTCAATCTGAAGAGCCATTCCCTCCTAAAAAGAGAGGATGGTTCAGCAGAGGTGCGCATGCACGTAGGAAGAGGATGAAAAATTATAACAACAACGAGTTTTAGCAGCCGCTAAGAGAGAAACAGATGCTCACACCCAAGATATGCTCAATAGGAGTCTAGCAAATTTTCATATTCTAGCAACTACAGCTGCAGACCCTAATTTAGAGCAACTCATAGCACCCTAACAATTACCCTTGTTTCCCACACAACCAATGGAGATTGAAGTCAACTCAGAAAACCAAATCCCAGCACCAGCCTTTGACCCAACTGAGATACCTAGAGTACCAACACCCAATCCCTTAGACCCAGACTACGATCCCTGGTTTGACGATCATAGGGATTATCAGCAACGCTACCCAATATTAGAGGAACCCATGCCAAACTTAGCAGCTTACCCAGGTCTGGACCCTCTAGATCCCTATTATGATAATGATGAATACGTTAGGGAAATTCTAGAGAATCCATATCCTCAGGAAGAACCAATGCCACAGTACCCAGATCCAATACCAGCACCTGCACCACCCATGAGCACAGAAAATGTGCAAAAACTCCGAACCTTTGGTGAGGAGATTTTAGAAGAGAGCGAAAGGATGAGACAAATAGGGGAACGACTCGTCTGGAAATATGACGAGCGTAATATGGACTTTTGGATGAACCCCTATCATTAGTAATAATAATAGTAATATAATAATAATAATAAATATATAATATGTGTATATGTTTGAAAAAAAAAACTAGACGATAACTACGGATGCCTAATAGTATTGTAATTTTAAATTCCAGTTCCAGTTTGTATTAGATGTATAATATATAAGAAAGAGTAAGTCGCAATGCTCGACGATTTTGATCAACATGCTTGCCGTGTGGTTGTTTGAATTAAATATTGTCCTATGATATTAATATTTGGTAATTGTTTAAAATCTAGATGGCCGACGCAGCAAATCCAGAAAACCAAAATAATGAAAACCAAATGAATAATAGTGAAATTCGACACCTTGTATGTGACAACCCGAGTTTCCAAGGTTTCTACTCAACTTAATACTCGTTCATAAAGCATTGGTTATATACGTGATGTGCATTATAAGTGTCTATGTGATATGTATGTGTATTGTATGAATATTGTGATGTGGGTTTAATAATGTGATATGTATGTGTGTTGTGTGAATTATGTAATGTACTATCATAACCCTCACAAGCTGCTCAACGAAATCCAAAAGGATTTCGCCATAACCCTCCGACGAAATGAGGTGATTTCGCCGGCCCAGTTCTGTCAAAAGACCAGTTAGGGCCCAACCTTTCATAACTTCCGTATAAACAAATTTAGGCAACGTAAACGGTTATTAGAAAACCCTAGGCCTCTCTCTCCATAGTTGTGCGACGGCAACAGGAGACCCCCCTTCACACTCGAAGCCTTTCAATCGTGTCCTCTTAACTTCGGTTAGTTTTTATTTATGAAAAGATATATATGCTGTGTGTAATCGTAATCATGAATGACTGTTGCCTTGTAAATATTGATGGTGTGCATGTGATTGTCAAATAAACAAGTAATTGTTATGTGCCTATAGATTAGACATAGCATGCTATTGTGTGGCCATGTGATGATAGTAGAAAACAATGATGATATTAAATCAGTCATGTGCATGTAATCAGACTTTTAATCGGCCCAATCATGCTATTGCATTCAATAGAATTGTAATAGGTTGTCAGATCCACTATCTCGGTTCAAGAGAATTGTAATAGGATTGATGTTTGGTCAAATAGCAGCATGAAATCTATCTACATTTGTCGGCCATGGTGGATTATTTTAATGATTATTTTATGAATAGACCTAATGAGTCTAGATCACTGATCATATTAGTTGATGATTGATGAGCATGTTAATCGAGTGTTGTATGATTTATGTGTTACTGTTTTGTAAATACATCGGGGATTTGATTGAATGATTTAATGATTTGGTAGGATTGAAAAACTGTTACTGATCATTAGGGTTCTTGAGGAATCGGTTGGAATATGGTTGTTTTGATCGATTATTGATTAAGTTGAAACTGGTTAGTTGTTGATTGTTAACCACAAAAATAGGAAACTGTTTGATTGCTTTGACCGATTTAATGTATGATTGGTAACTGTTGATTTCCTATAAATGATATGCATAATATCCGGATAATAAAACTAATCGCACAAGACACCTTGGTCGCACAAGAAGTCCATTCGCACAAGATGATCTGATCGCACAAGATGTCTTCAGTCGCACAAGACGTATTGGATCGCACAAGCTGTTTATTCGTTTACTTGTTTGGGCCGTATGTATGTTGGATCGGCCTGTTATTTGGGCTGGGTGTTTAACTGAATCGCACAACATGTTGTGGATCGCACAAGACTGTGCTAAACTCACAACATGTTGGGCCGCCTGTTTATTGGGCTTTACCTTTGGATCGTACAAGTATCAGATGTTATGTAATTGACTGCTAATATGTTAACGTGCATTGTGTGTTTGCCATGATCTATATGTGTTAATCACCTGCTAGCTTATGTGAGACTTATGTGCACTACTTGAAACCAAAACCTGACTTGTATGGTAACCATGTTAGGATGTGGTTGACCACTAGCAGCTAGATTTGACCTTTCTGTGTATCTGCCGAGCAAACCAAGGTGAGTTCACACATTCTACAAAGCATGGGATTCCCAGGTGTTGGGAATGGGGTTAAGGAACATGGATTCCTCGTCCTTTCTTGGGTAGGACAATACTGGTTCAGGAATGTAATTCCTCGTCCTCATGGACAGTTAACTTTTACTAGACCAAAACTCTATCACGAAGTCCCTCCTTTTTATATCGACTTAATCGCCGGGCCAATGGCGAGCGGGTCATTAGTTAGATAGCGCTATTTAGGTATGACAAGCCTCACACCGTGCCGCAGAGGACGGGCGTGAACTAATGGATCTGGGCACGTCAATGATGATAGACATTGACAGTTCAGGGCACATAAACATGACTACAGTCAGCAGTCGATATGGTAACGAGTCTAGTGTATACATGGGGTAGCCCCCACGGCCGAAAAGCCAGATAACTAAACATGGGGTAGCCCCCACGGCTGGATTGCCAGAGTTAATGGGTTAAACAAATCACGTTTTCAACTATGGGGTAACCCCCACGGCAGGGATGCCAGTTAAAGGAACTGTTTTTGGAACAACTTAAAACGAACACCTAACTGTGAACTCGCTCAACATTATTGTTGACTCGTTACTACATGCTTTGCAGGTCAATAGGTACTTAGCTGGAGCTTGCACGGGGGAGAGTCGTTGTGGGACATGGATAGCTGTGTGCCATGTTAAACCTTGGGATATTTAAACTTATGTTTTGGTTTTAATCATTATGCTTCCGCTTACAACTTAAACTATGTTTGTTTTGGACACCAATTGTGTTGGTTGGACTTTTACAATTAATTACTTGCTTGTTCAATATGATTGGTGGTTTGATCCTGGTCAGTCACGCCTCCAAGCGGTGATACTCCGCGTGTGGATTTTGGGGGTGTGACAGATTGGTATCAGAGCCATTGGTTATAGCGAACTTGGTTTTAATAAGGGAAAACGTTTTTGTTAAAACCAGACTATAACCTGTACAGTGCTCTACGATCCACAACGACGCTTCACTCCACGTGCAAGGCTCGACATTCTAGGTGATATAGTTTATGTTTGCATTGCCTACTTGCTAGACTACATAGAATTTTGCTTATGGTATGCTTAGATAAACGTAGCAACTATAGTTTGAAAACACATGTGTGCTTGCTTCCTTCTGTCACTCCACACTTACACACATTCGCGACACTTTTCCTATTTGTGTTTCCTTCGATGTGAAGATCATGAGGGAACGTGTGAACCTAACTCAAGCCAGCTGACGGCTCTTATCAACGAACAAGTTACGGCAGCACTCGCAGCCGCTCAGGCAGGAGGTATAACCTGCTATTCCGAACCTAACCTAGGATGTTATATCCTACTCTCATGACCCAACTCTCGTGCTTAACCCTGTCTTTTCTTCCTCGTGCAACAAGGTCAGAACGCTCAGCCGCCTGTATGCACATTCAAGACGTTCATGGACTGTCGTCCTAGTACTTTCAGTGGCACTAAAGGAGCTGTTGGACACCTCCATTGGTTTGAAAAGCTCGAGTCTGTCTTAGAGATGTGTGAATGCCCTGAGGCTCGTAGGGTGAAGTACGCCACTGGTACTCTCAAAGGCACTGCGCTAACATAGTGGAACGCGCAAGTTCAGATGCTGGGACTGGCGGCTGCTAATACCACCCCATGGAATGATTCTTAAGGAACTGATCAAACGTGAATACTGTAGTCGTGATGACATCCACAAGCTGGAAGGGGAGTTCTTTAACCTAAAGATGACGGGGTCAGAGATAGAAGCGTACACGAAACGATCCAACGGACTGGCAGTGTTATGTCCAACTATGGTGGATCCTCCCATCAAGCGCATTGAGTTGTACCTCAAAGGCTTAGTACCAGAGATTCAAAGTCATGTGACTTCTGCTAACCTTGCTACTATCCGGGATGTTACACGTCTTGCTCATCGCCTCACAGACCAGGCAGTGGAACAGAACAGGCAGCCTAAGCGTATAGGTACTACTACTACTACTGCTGCTGCTGCTGCTGCTACTACTCCTGCTGCTGCTACTACTGCTGCTGCTACTACTACTACTACTCCCTGTGACAACAAACAGATGTGGGATGGAACCTCCAGCAAGGGTTCGACTACGGTTCAGTCCCAAACACAACAGCGAAAGATCGTTGACTACCAGAGTCCAGGTCAGCAACCTCCTGGTAGTCAAGGGCAGGATGGAATTGATGTAGTTTGCACCACAGCGGGCCGTGCAACAAAGATCGTTGTCAGAGATGCAAAAAGCTTGGTCATGAAGCCAAAGATTGTAGAAGCTCACGTCTTGCAAACAAGAACCGAAAACAGCAGCCACAAGCTTCACAGAATCAGCAGCAACAGCAGGGAAACAAGGGATGTTATCAGTGTGGTGCTGAAGGTCACTTCATGAGACACTGCCCACAGTTGAACCAGAACCAGAATCAGAACCACAACCAAGGAAACAGGAACAATATTGGAGGCAACAACGGGGGTAATAACGACGGCAATGGTGCCAGGAGCCGAGTGTTTGTGATTGGTCAGGGGATGAACCTTTCATGATTCGTGGCGACAAGAGTGGTGCTGTTGTGAGCATCATCTCTTTCCTTAAGGCCCAGAAGTGTTTGCGTAAGGGCCACACTGCTATTCTGGCTCTCGTTACTGACACCTCGAAGAAAGAGAAGAAGATAGAAGATTTTCCAATTGTACGCGACTATCCTGAGGTGTTTCCTGAGGAATTACCTGGTCTTCCGCCTCATCGCCAGGTCGAGTTTCAAATCGAGCTAGCTCCTGGAGTAGCGCCCATAGCTCGTGCACCGTATCGCTTAGCTCCATCAGAGTTGGAAGAACTTTCTACGCAACTACAAGAACTCTTGGATAAGAGTTTTATTCATCCTAGCTCTTCACCCTAAGGAGCTCCCGTGTTGTTTGTGAAGAAGAAAGACGGTACCTTCCGTGTGTGCATAGATTACTGTGAACTGAACAAGGTGACCGTGAAGAATCGCTATCCTCTCCCACGCATTGACGACTTGTTCGACCAGCTGCAAGGGTCGAGCTATTATTCAAAGATTGATTTGAGATCAGGATATCACCAGCTGAGAGTCCGAGAAGAGGACGTCTCTAAAACAGCCTTTAGAACTCGTTATGGACATTATGAGTTTTTGGTTATGCCTTTTGGGCTGACAAACGCACTCGCGGTCTTCATGGACTTGATGAATCGGGTGTGCAAGCCGTACCTAGACAAGTTCGTTATTGTATTCATCAACGACATTTTTATTTAATCCAAGAGCCAGGAAGAACATGAGCAACATCTGCGGCTTATTTTGGAACTTCTTCGAACGGAGCAACTGTATGCCAAGTTCTCGAAATGCGACTTCTGGCTTCGCGAAGTCCATTTTCTAGGCCACATGGTGAACAAGGATGGGATTCATGTTGATCCATCGAAAGTTGATTCGATCAGAAACTGGCCTGCAACTCGTACACCAACAGAAATCCGCCAGTTCTTGGGTTTGGCGGGCTATTATAGAAGGTTCATCAAAGACTTCTCCAAGATTGCATAACCCCTCACCTCACTAACTCAGAAAGGCGTTATCTATCGTTGGGGTAATACACAGGAATCAGCATTTCAGCACTTAAAGGATAGACTTTGTAGCGCACCTATCCTCTCATTGCCTGAAGGCACATATAATTTTGTAGTCTACTGCGACGCATCCATTCAGGGTCTTGGATGTGTGTTGATGCAACGGGATAAAGTCATTGCTTATGCTTCGCGCCAACTTAAGATTCACGAACGGAATTACACTACACACGATTTAGAGCTGGGAGCTGTTGTTTTCGCGCTCAAGATATGGCGACATTACCTGTACGGTACCAAGTGCGCCATCTACACCAATCACAGGAGTCTCGAACATATCTTCAAACAGAAGGAACTGAATATGCGACAACGACGATGGGTCGAACTACTGAATGACTACGAATGCTCGATCAGGTATCACCCAGGTAAAGCCAATGTTGTGGCTGACGCCCTCAGTCGAAAGGACACTGCGCCCAAGCGCGTACGAGCTTTACAACTCACTATACAGTCTAGTCTTCCTTCTCAGATACGAGAGGCTCGGGTAGAAGCATTGAAACCAGAAAACATCAGGGCTGAAGCCCTACGCGGCTCAAGGCAACGCTTAGAACAGAAGGAAGACGGTGCTTACTACGTCACAGGACGCATTTGGGTCCCACTTTATGGCAACCTACGAGAGCTTGTGATGGATGAGGCACACAAATCTCGCTACTCAGTACATCCTGGTTCGGATAAAATGTACCACGATATCAAAACTATGTATTGGTGGCCTAGCATGAAGGCCCACATAGCAACTTACGTTAGCAAGTGCTTGACTTGTGCGAGAGTCAAGACGGAATATCAGAAACCCTCAGGCCTACTTCAACAACCAGAGACACCACAATGGAAATGGGAGCAAATTTCCATGGATTTTGTTACTGGCCTGCCTAGATCTCAACGTGGTAACGATACTATTTGGGTGATCGTGGACCGACTCACAAAGTCTGCTCACTTCTTGGCTATCAAGGAAACGGATAAGTTCTCCACACTAGCAGACGTATATCTTAAGGAAGTTGTCTCGAGGCACGGGGTGCCCACCTCTATTATCTCGGATCGAGATGCACGTTTTACTTCAGAACTGTGGCAAACAATGCACAAGTCTTTTGGCTCGCGTTTAGATATGAGCACGGCTTATCACCCGCAAACGGATGGGCAGTCTGAACGCACCATCCAGACCCTCGAAGACATGCTTAGGGCATGTGTAATTGACTTTGGCAACGGCTGGGAAAAGCATCTGCCACTTGTGGAATTTTTGTACAATAACAGCTACCACACCAGCATTAAAGCTGCTCCGTTTGAGGCATTGTACGGGCGTAAATGCCGATCACCTCTTTGTTGGGCAGAGGTGGGGGATAGTCAGATTACTGGTCCAGAACTTGTGGTAGACACAACAGAACGAATTGCTCAGATACGACAACGAATGGCGGCAGCTCGTGACCGTCAGAAAATTTACGCCGATAAGGGCAGGAAACCACACGAGCTCCAGGTTGGGGAGCGAGTGCTACTCAAAGTTTCACCCTGGAAGGGTGTGGTTCGTTTTGGTAAACGAGACAAACTTAACCCATGATACGTTGGACCTTTCGAAGTCATCGATAAATTAGGCAAGGTGGCCTACAAACTGAACCTACCAACAGAACTCAGTGCAGTTCACAATGTTTTCCACGTGTCAAATCTGAAGAAGTGTCTGTGAGATGAGACCCACATAGTTCCTTTGAAGGAGCTCACTATCGACGAGCAGTTACGATTCGTCGAGGAACCAGTTGAAATCACGGACCGGGATGTTAAGGTCCTCAAGCGCACTAGAATACCTCTCGTTCGAGTTCGTTGGAACTCACGTCGCCGCCCAGAGTTCACCTGGGAACGCGAAGATCAAATGAAACACAAGTATCCCCAACAATTCGCAAACACTACAACCACTACTGAGGCCGAAGCTATGGAATTTCGGGACGAAATTCGGGATCAACGGGGGGAGGATGTGACACCCCAGGAAAACCAGTAAACTACACAACACAACTAGCTTCCTCAGTAACCGCAAGCTAAATTTCGGTCGAAATTTCTTTCAAGTTGTGGATAATGTGACAACCCAAGTTTCCAAGGTTTCTACTCAACTTAATACTCGTTCACAAAGCATTGGTTATATACGTGATGTGCATTATAAGTGTCTATGTGATATGTATGTGTATTGTATGAATATTGTGATGTGGGTTTAATAATGTGATATGTATGTGTATTGTGTGAATTATGTAATGTACTATCATAACCCTCACAAGCTGCTCAACGAAATCCAAAAGGATTTCACCATAACCCTCCGACGAAATGAGGTGATTTCGCCAGCCCAGTTCTGTCAAAAGCCCAGTTAGGGCCCAACCTTTCATAACTTCCGTATAAACAAATTTAGGCTACGTAAACGGTTATTAGAAAACCCTAGGCCTCTTTCTCCATAGTTGTGCGACGGCAACAGGAGACCCCCCTTCACACTCGAAGCCTTTCAATCGTGTCCTCTTAACTTTGGTTAGTTTTTATTTATGAAAAGATATATGTGCTGTGTGTAATCGTAATCATGAATGACTGTTGCCTTGTAAATATCGATGGTGTGCATATGATTGTCAAATAAATAAGAAATTGTTATGTGCCTATAGATTAGACATAACATGCTATTGTGTGGCCATGTGATGATAGTAGAAAACAATGATGATATTAAATCAGTCATGTGCATGTAATCAGACTTTTAATCGGCCCAATCATGCCATTGCATTCAATAGAATTGTAATAGGTTGTCACATCCACTATCTCGGTTCAAGAGAATTGTAATAGGATTGATGTTTGGTCAAATAGCAACATGAAATCTATCTACATTTGTCGGCCATGGTGGATTATTTTAATGATGATTTTATGAATAGACCTAATGAGTCTAGATCACTGATCATATTAGTTGATGATTGATGAGCATGTTAATCGAGTGTTGTATGATTTATGTGTTACTGTTTTGTAAATACATCGGGGATTTGATTGAATGATTTAATGATTTGGTAGGATTGAAAAACTGTTACTGATCATTAGGGTTCTTGAGGAATCGGTTGGAATATGGTTGTTTTGATCGATTATTGATTAAGTTGAAACTGGTTAGTTGTTGATTGTTAACCACAAAAATAGGAAACTGTTTGATTGCTTTGACCGATTTAATGTATGATTGGTAACTGTTGATTTCCTATAAATGATATGCATAATATCCAGATAATAAAACTAATCGCACAAGACACCTTGGTCGCACAAGAAGTCCATTCGCACAAGATGATCTGATCGCACAAGATGTCTTCAGTCGCACAAGACGTATTGGATCGCACAAGCTGTTTATTCGTTTACTTGTTTGGGCCGTATGTATGTTGGATCGGCCTGTTATTTGGGCCGGGTGTTTAACTGAATCGCACAACATGTTGTGGATCGCACAAGACTGTGCTGAACGCACAACATGTTGGGCCGCCTGTTTATTGGGCTTTGCCTTTGGATCGTACAAGTATCAGATGTTATGTAATTGACTGCTAATATGTTAACGTGCATTATGTGTTTGCCATGATCTATATGTGTTAATCACCTGCTAGCTTATGTGAGACTTATGTGCACTATTTGAAACCAAAACCTGACTTGTATGGTAACCATGTTAGGATGTGGTTGACCACTAGCAGCTAAATTTGACCTTTCTGTGTATCTGCCGAGCAAACCAAGGTGAGTTCACACATTCTACAATGCATGGGATTCCCAGGGGTTGGGAATGGGGTTAAGGAACATGGATTCCTCGTCCTTTCTTGGGTAGGACAGTACTGGTTCAGGAATGTAATTCCTCATCCTCATGGACAGTTAACTTTTACTAGACCAAAACTCTATCACGAAGTCCCTCCTTTTTATATCGACTTAATCGCCGGGCCAATGGCGAGCGGGTCATTAGTTAGATAGCGCTATTTAGGTCTGACAAGCCTCACACCGTGCCGCAGAGGATGGGCATGAACTAATGGATCTGGGCACGTCAATGATGATAGACATTGACAGTTCAAGGCATATAAACATGACTACAGTCAGCAGTCGATATGGTAACGAGTCTAGTGTATACATGGGGTAGCCCCCACGGCCGAAAAGCCAGATAACTAAACATGGGGTAGCCCCCACGGCTGGATTGCCAGAGTTAATGGGTTAAACAAATCATGTTTTCAACTATGGGGTAACCCCCACGGCAGGGATACCAGTTAAAGGAACTGTTTTTGGAACAACTTAAAACGAACACCCAACTGTGAACTCGCTCAACATTATTGTTGACTCGTTACTACATGCTTTGCAGGTCAATAGGTACTTAGCTGGAGCTTGCACAGGGGAGAGTCGTTGTGGGACATGGACAGCTGTGTGCCATGTTAAACCTTGGGATATTTAAACTTATGTTTTGGTTTTAATCATTATGCTTCTGCTTACAACTTAAACTATGTTTGTTTTGGACACCAATTGTGTGGGTTGGACTTTTACAATTAATTACTTGCTTGTTCAATATGATTGGTGGTTTGATCCTGGTCAGTCACGCCTCCAAGCGGTGATACTCTGCGTCTGGATTTTGGGGGTGTGACATTGTAACCCAAGGAATTAGAGATGCCATGCCAGCTATTATCCAAAATGTTAGGGATGCGGAAAATAATGATAAAAGTGGTAATGGAAGCAAACGAACCCATACAGAACCTAGTCACAACATAAACAATGGACCCATTCTTCAAGTGCCCATTCCCAAAAGAAGAAGAACCATGTCTTATGGTTGTTCTTATAAAGAATTCTGGTCTTGTAAACCAATAGAATTCTCGGGCAATGAAGGGGCCATTGCAGCTCTACGCTGGATAGAAAAGACTGAGGCAGTCTTAAAAATAAGCAAGTGCGCAGAAGAAGATAAGATAATGTTTGCCTCCAATCTGTTTAAGAACTCAGCCTTAGAATGGTGGAACACTATCCTCCAGTCTAGGGGAAGTGATAGAATTTACAACATGGAATGGGAAGAATTAAAAAATATGGTAGAAAGGAAATTCTGCCCTCCCAATGAAAAAGAACAGATAGCAAATAAGTTCCTAAACCTTAGGATGACTGGAGTAGATAGTAAGGGTTACACTACTACATTCTTTGAATATGCTAGAATAGTGTCAACCCTTGCATCACCTGAACCAATATTAATCTCCCGTTATATCTGGGGATTAATCAGTGAAATTAGGCATGTAGTCAAGGTAGCTAGACCTCAAACCATAGAAGAAGCTGTAGAACTAGCAAACACCTTGACTGATGAATTAGTGCGTACACGAGAAGAGGATCAGAGGAGAAACCTAGCTTAAAAGCTTACCCAAGAATTCCATTCTGGAAATTCCAATCGTGGGAAAAATGTAGGTTCTACTTCTGCACCCTACTACAAGTATTGCAAAAGGAAGCATTCTGGAAGATGCTCTATATATTGTAATTTTTGCAAAATATCTTGACACAAGGAGGAAGACTGCAGAAAGAAACCTAACAATAGGATATGCTACAACTGTGGAGAACAAGGTCATATCAAGCCAAACTGTCCAAAACTAGCTCCAGCCCCGAACACCAAGAATACTAAAAATGCTAGAGCATTTGTTCTGACCACATAAGAAGCAAATATGATCCCGGATGTGATCGCTGGTACATTTTTAGTTAATGATGTTTTTGCTAAAGTATTATTTGACTCTGGTGCAAACCAAAGTTTTATTAATACTTCATTTTGCAAACTTCTCAATCGACCATTAACTAAACTCCCACAAGAATGTCTAGTAGAGACAGCAAATGGAGAAATCATTAAGATTTCTGAAATCTTGCAGGGAGCAAGAATAGAATTTTTAAATCAAAAATTTATTGCAAATCTTTATCCAATGAATCTGGCAGGATTTGATGTTGTGTTAGGAATGGATTGGTTAATAGCCAATAATGTGACAACCCGAACTTTCGAGGTCTGTGTCGTTTAATCTTGTGATCGAAATCTCTTGTTATTCATTCCAAACTTGATAATATTAGATTCGTACACATTGTATTTGGGCCGAATATAATTGGGCTATTCACATTGTATTTGGGACGAATATAATTGGGCTATTTACACCACAATTCTATTTAACAAACACATACATGATTGGGCCGATATACACACTCACCCGGAAACTTGGGTAGTTACGTTTGGGCCTGGAGGAGCCCAAGTGGGTCTTGCATTAGGGGCCGGCTTTTGGTTCAGCATTTATTCACACATAGGTTACGTATTATCATAACACAATTATACCCCAAACCCTAGGCTTCTCTAATCGCACACGACAGTGGTAGAACCCCCTGCCCCCCTGTTCGAGATAGCATCTTGATCAGTCAAGTTCCTGGTTAGTGGTTCTTACTTGTTGACTTTCATATTTGTGTGATATTGTTCATGTGTGTGTTATGATTCATGATAATTATGAGATTGTGGATTATATTGATTGGCATGTTAACATGCTGTGCATAATTAAGATTCTTGATTGATTGTTTGCGTAATAATTAGGATTATCAGCATTATAAATACGTAATTGTTATGTGGTGCATGCGAAGTGAGTTCGGACCAAAGTGTTGTTTGTAAATGATTGGAACTATGTTTATCTGGTTTTATTACTGGATGATAATTTCTAGTTTTGTTATTGCATGTTGTTCATAAACATGGTAGATATGATAACCATATATAATTAAAAGGTTTAATATGTTGGCCAACATGAAGCTGGTGTGGGAAATAGGTTCGATCGAGCATTAGTTGTTTGAGAATATATGTGGGATTAGTAATATATGAATTGATGCATTCAATGTATGATTAAATACCACTCATATAGATCTAATTGGGCCGCACCATACTAGCATGTGACTGTCTTATCTTTAATCTTATTCTATGTGTGTTGGTTGATTTTGATGTATGCCTTTTGTTAAGCAAACCAATTATGATATTAATAGCCTTTAGTGGTCCAATACATGTTAGGATAAGTGGTCTGACAACTTGATAACTTTGAATGAAAGTTTTCTTTAATTATACTTATGAGTTCAACGTGATTGGTGGCTTGGATCCTGGTATGTCACACGCCTCGCGGGGGTTTCCGCATGTGGTATTTTGGGGGTGTGACAGATTGGTATCAGAGCCATTGGTTATAGTGAACTTGGTTTTAAAAAAAAAGGGGGGGGGAACGTTTTTATAAAACCAGACTATAACCGAACAGTTCTTAAAACGTGAATACGACCATGACAATCAGCTCCAGATTGCAAGGTTCGTCCTTCTTACTTGTTGCATACATTACGTGACTAGTACACATTTGTTTATGACGAAACATACGAACACACACTCGTCGCTATAGCATGATGGCATGGATTGCTTGCTTACCTTATGATGCGTTGATAGTATGCCATAGTCCTTGGATTTTTGTGATCTTATTACTTAGACGACCTCCGTTTGACATCTGAGTTTGAGGAACCTGTTGAGATTGAACCCTGCCAGAGGAACAGATAATGAAAGCCAAAACCGAATCATGACAGTGGATTCACAATAAGCAACAGTTTACACTAAGTCTTCTCCCTTGAAAGTAATTATAACATCTGATGGTCTTGCATCCACTGCTCGGATACAACTGCTGCTGTTCTTCTAACTACTGATGAAGCCAGAAGACTGCTGAGAACTAAGCACTGCTGGTACAATCTACTGATGACAAAGCACTGCCCAATCAAGGACTGATCAACCTTGAGGAAAGCACTGACATAAAGAGAGAGCAGTAGTTTAGTATATCATCTGTTTCATGTATAGTCAGTAGTTAAGGTTTAGCAGTGTTTGTATAAGACCAGTAGATACAGGTTGTTAGGCTGTTAGACGTCGCTTTCATGGTTACGTCAGCTGAGATGCCTCAGCGGTTTGGATTGTCTATAAATGGAACAGTACTCTGTACTGTTACATTTGATTCGTACTGAGAGAGTTCTTCTCCTCAGTTCAATCCTTTCATCTTGTGCAACCTACCACTGTAGTATCAGGCTGAGGGGGAGCTTAGTTTGTAAGCTTGCAATGTAATCTTTTGCTTTGATTTGTAATCTTTCGACTCTATGAAAAGCAAATGTTTATCAAACTACTTTCTCCTTTGATTGTGTTTACAAAGTTTGTTATTCATTTCCGCTGCAATTTACATTGTTTCATATTCATTTATTGTTCAAATCATACAAACAAACACAATCATGAGAGCCTCCGATCCTAACAATTGGTATCAGAGCTTGGACAGTCAAATTCGATCTAACAATCAATTTGACATAACAGTTCGGCTCATAATTCATTGATACTAAGGTTGAGTGCATTTAGTTGAAAAACAGAGTACTGAGAAAACCATGCTCAAAGTGGTTATTCAAAAACTCTGTAAAACAACCAAGATGTCATATGACACACAAATCTCACACAACAAGTAATTTCATGCACAAGACACTCATGGTTTTTAGATCTGAAAACATATCTGTTAAAACTATGGGATTATTTCTTATTTTCAAAATTGATTTCAACTGTTGCTGTGAAATCTGTGATGTCACTGTATTAGATGATAAAGTTGAACCTCAGATTAACAAAAACCTATGTTCATAAAAACATTAGTGTTTTTGTTTACTCAAAAAGAGGGAAATTAAAACTTTAGTCAGTTAGATCTTATGTATTGAAAAACAGGTTGAGAATCCTTCAAAAGGACCAAAATCAATTTTGTTAAGAATACATTAAGAAAATTAGCAAGTCAAAAATGTCCAGATCATGGGTAATGTGAGATTTGGCATACGCATTTGCAAAAATGACCAAATCTCTTAAAAACGTTGCCATAAAATGATTCTGGAATCAAAGTATTCCTCCCTTAGAACCTTTCAGTAAGTATTTGAAAACTTATCAATGGAAAGGGTAAAAAGGGAAGAAAATAATCATAAAAGCTCAGAAGTGTGTTTATCTCAAAACTTTTGAAGTCGGAAGAAAAGAGTATAAACATAAAACACTCTTGAGTCAAAGGTTGGGGTAATTATGGTCATTTGGCAACTATGTGCAACCATTGGTTCAGGGAAAGGTTCAAGCAACAATAAGTATTCGCAGAAGAATAAACTTTCAATAGGACTAGGCAAATGCCCTCATTTCTGTTGTCAATCATTCAACAAGAGAATGGTACCAAACAGTGGTCAAAATGTATTTAAAATTTCATACCACTGGTGTCAAACCGCTGATCATTTTCATAAGCTTGGGATTGATATGATTAAGAGTTTCAGTGGAAAATTAATACCAGATCCTTTTGTTGCTGTTGTCAGAAAATCCTTTGTTTTTTTAAAAAGGGTTTCCTCAAATAAAGCAGGATATATTATTCTTTATTTTTTTAATGATATATTTTGAACTTTTTACTGGTTTTTGATAGTAAAAATTTCAATCTCCTGTGAGGATATATGACCTTATTTTTTGTGGTGATATTATCCTCAATATAGATCAAAAGGAAATGGTATATGTGTCATGGTCATGTCATACTCAAGTTTGTTCTTACTTTATGAAAAGGATTGATTGTCAACAGATCTTAAAATACTTGGGCACTCATGTTTTAATTCAAATATTATAACAAGGATGAGTTGCCTTGGTAAAAAGTCTACATCATCTGGGGTACTAAACCACTGTCAGAAATTTGAAAAAGCTTCAAAATGTGCAAATGACGTGTGGTAAAATCTTGAATGAAAATTCCTGTAACAGTTGCTGATATAATGTGTTTTCAAATCATCACCAGTATTTTACCTCTAACCACTGATTGTTCAAAAGTCTGCTCTACTTCAAAGTCTGTCCACTGCTGAAAGCCATCCTCTGTCCACATATTTCCTTGATAAACTCTGTTGTTCAAAAGCAGTGTCTTATCCACTGATAGTGAAAATCATCCACTGCTTTCATTATACCGTTGTAACCACTGCCTTCATCAGTAACTTTCATAAAAGTATTGTCCTTCATTTCTTCAGAGTTTGGCATGTGGGCAGTACACAGTGGTCAGTACTTTTGTAACCGCTGCCACGTCAGCCTTCACTTTTTCCTCTATAAAACCCCCCACTTCACACCAAAACAGGGTTTTACTGTCGAATTGAATTCTCAAAAATTCTTTTCTCAAAGCAGTTTTTCTTCACATTCCTTCACAAATTTCTTCGATCATCATCTCCAAAATGACAAAATCGAAGCCATCTGCAAAACCCACTTCCAAATCATCGTCGAAAGCGGCCTCTCAAAAGGTCAATACCACTAAAATCCCACACAAACCATCTCACAATCTTCTGGGTCTTCTCACAAAACCCGGCACCACAGATGCTTTCGATTCCATCATCTCCAAAATGGCTAAATCAAAGTACAAAACTTTGTTAACAGCCGATGCACCAATTTATTTAGCAACCCAATGAGAGTTTTGGAAAAACGCAACCCTTGACAAACAAGGTGAAACTGTGGTAGCCATTAACTCCTCTTTAAAGGGTAAAGCTGTTCAAATCACGCCACAATCTATATCAGAAGTCTTTAAACTCGAGGATCAGCAAGGTAAAACTTCTTTCCCTAAAAACGAGTTAAAAATTGACTTCATTGAGAGAGGGTATGCAGACACAATGATGAAGAAAGCTACCTTACAAAAAGGTTTCTTTCCTTCTGCAACAAGGTTTTTATTCCATACCCTCCTAATGTGTGTTTCAAACAAAACCACTTCTTTTAATGAAATACCATTAAAGATTCAAAATCTGGGATATGCTATTCTTCAAGAAGAAAATTTTAATTTTTCTCGGGAAATCTTTAATGATCTGGTTAACAATGTTGAAACAAAATCATTCTTACTGTTTCCAAGGTTTTTAAGTTATTATTTTGAAAAGAAATTCAGTAAGGATGATATTGCTGCAATAAACCAAGGTGAATATTTTCAAATGCACAGCTTAACTGCTGAAACTTTTACAAGAATGTTAACACCTTGCAAAACACAAGCAGAGGTGCCTGAGCAGAATTTAGCAGCTACCACTGCTCCTCAGGTATCTGCTGCTGAGCCCACTGCTCAAGGTGATCAAAGTAGCAGCACAACTGCTTTGAAACCCACACCTAAAATCACCAAAAAGCCACAGAAAAAGAAAAATCAAAAACCCCCCAAACCAATCAAAAAGGCAACTCTGGAGGATGAGATACCAGAGCAAATGCCTGTGACAACACCAAAGTCACAAGAAACCACTGCTGCTTCTTCCTCACAGCAGTTGGTACAAATATCTCAACCTATAACCGAAACTCCTCCTGCTTCTTCTCAAAAAGAACAGGTTGTACAAATAGGGACTCCACATTATGATGCTCTGGAAACACTCGTTTCCATCATCCACAGCCCAATTCCCGGGACAAATCCTCTTTCTACACCAAACATCACATCCACAATTCCCCCACCAACTAAACTTCTGTTGGATGCAATCGATTTGAACGATGCACTAACCAGTCCTTCTCAATCACCTATTAATGAGAATATACCTCAACAAATGACTGGGTCTGATGTATCAATCCTTGCTAACCCACCAACACAACCTGAGGAGGTTACACCCCTTGAGTTACAAGTAACTCTTGGTGGTATTCCAAATGAAGCAGCCACTACAAATGTTGAACCCACTGGTTTACATTTGGACAGTGGTTACATCAATAAGACTTCCTTGGAGGCAATTCCTTACATAGCACCTCTGCCAACCACCAGTGGATTTATTTTTACCACTGGCAACATCAAAAGGTTGTCAAGTTTTGAAGGAAGAAGACCCCAGTACCAAGAAAAAGGGGCATCAGTGGTTAATGTTTGGAGTACACTCCCTACTTCAACCACTGATAAAACCACTGCTAGTGGGAAATCAGATGATCCCATTAAATTGGGTGATGGTTTAAAATATTTGGAATTGACGGAACGTGTTGATAAACTGGATGCTTCAGTTGCAGATATCAAAGAGATGCTGCAACAGTTGTTGACAGTACAAAAGATGCAATCCACTGTTGTTCCACCTCAAGCACCTGCTCCATCACAAGCATCTGCTACAAATGAGCTCTGGAACCTCTTCCAACCTTTTCTCCAACAACAAAAAGAAATGGCTGATCAGCAACATGAACTACATGTCCAAACGCTGAGAAACATAATGGAGTCTAGGCACAAGAACACTCAAGCAGATATTAAGGCAATCAAGGCCCATTTATTGGAAACCACTGGTACTGCTCCTCCCACTGTTCTCTTTATTGATCAACCTCCCCCAGATAATGCCAAAAAGGGGGAGAAAATTCAGGAGTGGAAGAAGAAGGGAATAGATGATGGTCTTTACGTTGAACTAGAAAAGGATGCCATGACCAGAAAAATTCCTGTGCCAGATGGTAGTAAAAAGGTTGATGCTACTCAAGAAGCACTTGATGAAGGAGTAGCAAGTGTAAAAAGGGATAGAGTGGCAAAGGATATTTCAAGGTGGAATGAGGAGAAAAGAGCTTTCATGGAGCTGTATGCGCAGGGTTGTTCTGAGTCAAAGGATACTAAAAATCCTAAGCCAAAAAGGAAACCTAAGTCCATCCCATCCAGAATTCTAAAGCATATTCCAAAACCACCATCCAAAAGCCATCAGCATCAAACCTCCACTCAAACAGCTGTTGTAACTCCTGCTGTATCAACTACTGCTGGTACTTCAGAGGTTTCAACATCTGTTATCACTTCAACACACACCACTTCAACACACACCACAACCACTGCCTTACCACCACCACAATCACCTCCAAAAACAACCTCACCACCATCACCTCCTGCCAAAACATCATTGACATACATTAAAGTGGCTCTCTGATTGTTCGGATTGAACAGACAATGAAAGCCAAAACCGAATCATGACAGTGGATTCACAATAAGCAGCAGTTTACACTAAGTCTTGTCCCGTGAAAGTAATTATAACATCTGATGGTCTTGCATCCACTGCTCGGATACAACTGCTGCTGTTCTTCTAACTACTGATGAAGCCAGAAGACTGCTGAGAACTAAGCACTGCTGGTACAATCTACTGATGACAAAGCACTGCCCAATCAAGGACTGATCAACCTTGAGGAAAGCACTGACATAAAGAGAGAGCAGTAGTTTAGTATATCATCTGTTTCATGTATAGTCAGTAGTTAAGGTTTAGCAGTGTTTGTATATGACCAGTAGATACAGGTTGTTAGGCTGTTAGACGTCGCTTTCATGGTGACGTCAACTGAGATGCCTCAGCGGTTTGGATTGTCTATAAATGGAACAGTACTCTGTACTGTTACATTTGATTCGTACTGAGAGAGTTCTTCTCCTCAGTTCAATCCTTTCATCTTGTGCAACCTACCACTGTAGTATCAGGCTGAGGGGGAGCTTAGTTTGTAAGCTTACAATGTAATCTTTTGCTTTGATTTGTAATCTTTCGACTCTATGAAAAGCAAATGTTTATCAAACTACTTTCTCCTTTGATTGTGTTTACAAAGTTTGTTATTCATTTCCGCTGCACTTTACATTGTTTCATATTCGTTTATTGTTCAAATCATACAAACAAACACAATCATGAGAGCCTCCGATCCTAACAATTGGTATCAGAGCCCTTTCAGAGATTTGCTGACATACATTTTTGTAGGTCATGATGTTCTTGTAGTGGCTCAATCCCACTACAAGATGTTGTAGGTCTGATTGTTGGGATAGAGTGGCAAAGGATATTTCAAGGTGGAATGAGTAGAAAAGAGCTTTCATGGAGCTGTATGCGCAGGGTTATTCTGAGTCAAAGGAT